>MU182825.1:163274-216953 GCA_016904865.1 Pissodes strobi
GAGAAGATGGTAAAATAGTTTTGTTTAATAGATGTAAGATTGCTAAAGAAGTTGAGGTAGACGAAAAATGTAGGATGAGATATACCAATGAAAAACTGATTAATGCTGCCCATAAGAGGAATACACAAAATAGTAACTCATCTACACTTCGCTCAGATATTCCTCAATTGTCATCTAAAACCCACTGTTTTATATGTGGATATGAAGCGTCAACAGATTACAGATTATTTAAACAAACAAATTAATAAGCCACCACAACGCAGCAATCATGTGTACCCGGTGATTCAATGAACTGTAGGCTAAAACATAAAAAGGTTGCTGAAAGAACGAAATTATGAAGCCAGACATGATATTTTGCATCGTATAAGTTCAGTGTATGATTTGCCAGCTGCTGATGCCCAATACCTTTTTTATACATGAAAGAGCTCTACCTCCCCAAACGCCAAACAAAAACACAAGGTAGACCTAGAAGTGATCTGAATGGAGAAATGCAATATATTTCTAAATATCTTGAAAATTGTAATGAAGAATGCCAGTTTACAATTGACGAACTAATAAATGAGATTGAAGGTGACTATCCTCACCCAAGAACAGTAAAACAGCGCCTCTTAAGAAGGATGGTAATGATATATTTGTAACGGCCAGTATGCCTTATATTGTGTGTTTCAAGGCTACAGGTTACAAGATAATTACTGATACTTGATATCAGGAGAGGTTGTCAGAGAAAGAAGAAAGGATAAGGATTGTTAAAACAGCAGCTGCTATTATTGTTGAAGATGCACGTTCTCAAGTGTACAATTTGGCATAGCACCCTCCATCAGATACTTTTATAGATAATGTTGATGACCTAATTACAGAATCTATCCCAGTCTTTACAGATGCTATAGTAATGAGCAAGAAAAAGGAAATTTTGAAACATGGAAGAAGAATGAACATGAACGGCATGGATCCTATTATAGTTATCTAAACTATCAATTCTCGTTGTTTCAGGTGATAATTCTGCAGATGAGGAGGACGAATGAATATGAAAATTATCAAAATAACGGTGTTTTTTGGTTTTTTTATTTTCGTGTAAATACAAGTTTATTCTAAATATACTTGCTTTTATCAAAACCTTCTTTCCCCTGAATTAAGAGTAGTACTATTTCGTTTGAACTAAAAGGTCCGTTGACCACATTATATGGATTCAGTCACGTTTGACAATTTCTTAAATGTAACCTGGATACCAGATAATCATAATATAATCGGTTTTAGAGATGTATGAAGTTGATATTAGGGCACCTGCGTTCAGTTAGAATAACGTTGTCAGCTTTTTTACCGTAAAGTCAAGAAATACCATTTTTTCAACACGATCTAACGACATTATGGATTGACTAGACTTTAGAGTTATTATACATTTTTGTAGTAAATTTTGTCTACTTTAATTTGGTATATCATAGTTATAATTAGAAAACGCTTAGTTTTCGAGTTATAGTTAAAAAAAAGTGAAAAAATGCAAAATGTTGAGGTTTTTTGCAATTTTCCTTGTGAAGCCGACATCTGGCGAGGTGGCAAACCTCAGATTTGAATTCACCACCCCAAAAAACATATAGAACCTGTGACAAAAGGACTTCTACATTTTTTTCTTGGAAAAAACCTTTGCTTACTGGACTAATGTGCCAAAATGTAGCATGCACTTTTTCGTGATTTGATCCCCATAATAGGAAAACAAAAACATTTCCAATGTTAATAACAATGACGATTGGGAAAAGCTAGAATTTTCGCAAAAAAATATGTGGATATGCCAGACCCTTAAGTAAAAATCACACTCTAGTGGGTCTGAAAATACCAAAGAGAAAAATATATTCAAAAGTCCATGAAATCTTGTTATTTCCTAAGGCAGCAGTCCATTATAATAAATCTGGAGGCTGATCATCTGGCATGACAGGGTTTCGCAACGCGGCCAATGAGACCTTAGCCTGTAATAGGTATGTCCTACAGTACGGCCGCCGCCATCTTAAGGGAAGCAATGGATTCGCTGACCATAATTGGCCATATATCTATGGCCAATTACTCTAGGATACCTCATTCCTGGAGGCTGGGATGCTCTTGGAAAACCCATTGGAGGATTGCGGCCATTCTGATTCTTAAGAGGCGGCATAGAGCATGTGGCAATCATCCTTAAAGGGCACGGTCGCTTAAGCAGGCATTTACATCTACTACGGATCGAAGAAGATCCGGAAATGGTTCACTGATTTTCTTGCCCACTCTTGCATTGACTAGAATAAAAATAATGTCCTATGGAAACTGCTTGTTAGGCCCAGAAAACATAAGAAAGAACCAGCGGAGGAAGCTGTGTGTCTTTGCTAGGCAGGCCAATTGGTATATGAGTGGGCACACAATAAGCCAAGACTGTTAGCCTACGCAAGCGCTGTTAAAATTAATTCATGCACCCCTTTAAGCTCTTAACAGTCCAATGACTGACGAACATAAACACCAGAGATTACAGTTTAGTCAGGAAATTTCAAAAAGAGTTCGTTTTGATTGAAACTTATTAAATAAAATTATATTTACCGACGAATCGGCATTTACCGCCATTTGTGTTCGCCAGCCAGATTTACCGATATTTGAATGAAATTTCACATGTTCAGCAAGCAACCAGCAAGAGGTATGACCTTTAGATATGGAGAAACGGACATATTAGATAACCAAAAAATAATCACGGGGCTATTTGAAAAACAAAGTTTCCTGTACAGGCACGAAAATGCCTATATTTTAAAAGCAAAACTATGAGAAAAAATATTTTTATTAGATACAAATCATATAGAATTCACTACTGCTTGTATTAGTAATAAATATTTATCAATATTGAAAATAATAGTTATAAATTGTGTTATAAACCTTAACGCTACGTCCGGTGCGCGGTATTTTGTAACGGGTTTAGTCGCGCAATCTACATATGTACACCATATATGTCTTTTGTCATTTAAGTGACACCTTATGTCATAAACGTTAACGAATGATCAACACGTCAACAGCTTACATAAAAAAAGATATACAAAAAAAACTTTTTTTTCTACAGCCGCGCGCAAAATAACTAATTACTAAATTGAAATGAAATCGCAAAATCGACGAATGCCGTGGATCCTTATTTTGCGCTCTAGCGCGAACATGGAAAAGAAAATTCTCACCTTTTCCGTCGAGTGTGCTATGAATGGTCATGGAAACCGAAGATAAATAAATGACAGTCGTGCGTTTGTTACAGTTTGTTGCTGGCAATCCTGTTCTAAATATGCCCGAAGCCCGAATATAATATGTCAAAACTGACAATCATTTGCAAATTTCAGAATAAGTATAGAGAAAAATGTGCATTTAATTTTAAAAAATGCGGCTGTAGAAAAAGTTCTGTGTGTTTTTCGAGCGCAAAGTAAGATTGCCGTTTTCGAAAGATTACTGCGCTCCGTTACGCGTCGCGCAGTAACAGTCTTTTTCAAGCGGCAATCCATTACTTTGCGCTCTAAATACACAAATAACTATTCTACAGCCGCGCGCAAAATAACTAGTTACTAAATTGAAACGAAATCGCCAAATCGACGAATGCCGTGGATCCTTATTTTGCGCTCTAGCGCGAACATGGAAAAGAAAAATCTCACTTTTTCCGTCGAGTGTGCTATGAATGGTCATGGAAATCGACGATAAATAAATGACAGTCGCGCGTTTGTTACAGTTTGTTGCTGGCAATCCTGTTCTAAATATGCCCGAAGCCCGAATATAATATGTCAAAACTGACAGTCATTTGCAAATTTCAGAATAAGTATAGAGAAAAATGTGGATTTAATTTTAGAAATGCGGCTGTAGAAAAAGTTCTGTGTGTTTTTCGAGCGCAAAGTAACATTGCCGTTTTCGAAAGATTACTGCGCTCCGCTACGCGTCGCGCAGTAACATTATCAACGGAATACTGGTGAACCACTTATCACTTGTAATGTTGCGATTAGTTCTCTCCATCGGCTGAACTAATCGTAGCACAACGTCCTTAGCAGAATTGCTCAAGTTATAAGGGCATTTTTGCTGAGTTCCTACTTATGTCTCGATATTGAGTGTGTAAGTAGTTTAGGCATCAACCAGAGCGGATATCTTTATACTATAGCTCGCTGGTTTGTTAAGTATACACTGCTTGAATGAGCAGCGTCCTCTGAAAGCCAGTAATTGTTCGTCAAAGGTGACGTATGAACTAGCAATGGAGCTATTCTGAATATTAGCTAGGAAAGTATCGAAAACTTCCCTAATGGGTGCAAATTTATCTAATACTATTCTTTCATTTCTAGTAGTAACATCATCGAATCTCAAACAACGGATAAGGACTATATGTCGTTTTTCGCTCATTGCGAAATAACAAGATTATCCTACTATTTGTGAGCGTTTTCCATGCATTTTTCATTATTCCAATCAAGAACAAAATTCCTATCAAATCACTAACTTCCGCTTCATCAGTTAGTCTAACATCTCGGTCTCTGGCAAATATGTTTATTAGTTCCCATATAGATATTTGTTGAAATAACTACTCACAAAAAGTTCTATACAGTCGAATTCAAATACGACATTGCGGACTTCACGCTTCGATCCTCAATTTTTTTTTATAATATTATGAGCACGCAGTTGCACTTGTATATTTCGACAATTTTTTCTCCACCTAGATCTTTGGTCCTTCCCTATATAAAATTCGCCACCATCAATTTCTTCACCGTGGCTTGCTGATAAATTTTCAGTTTCACCTGATGTAATTTCTAGTTCTTAATCAGTTTCATGATCAGTCCTTTACACTATATTTTTGATTTCTTTTTCTTCGCCATCCTTCTTCATCTAATGGACTCTCCTCCCCACTTGGTATTTCTTCAAGCCATCTTAACCATACATCCGGATTCATACTTTCTTCTATACGCCTTTTTTTAGAGTCGGACATATTTACCTCTGAAACAAACAAATAAAAAACTACACAATTCTGCGGTCAAAATATTTATACACCAACAGAATTGTTTTCTAGAAAAGAATATCATCAACACCATCACAATACTAAAATGCACCCTTCACGCATGCTAAAATATTAGAAAACATCACTTGCCTTATTTATGACAAGTTGTTATCAAAACAAAAACACTTCGTGTCCGACAGAAAACGTAGCGCACAGTACGCGCTGTCTACACCCGTAGACCAATCGTATTTAGACCTGCGTAACAATTAGCTACAACCTACTGCACTGTCATTTGCGTACTGAACCTATAGACAGTGTGGCCAGAGGATACTTTCAAAAAGCTGTAAAACTTGACTAAAAATAGCGGTAGAAAACGGAAGGTGGAAAAAACAGTCTGATCACAGCTCCATCTAGTAGCAACTTCTACTATATACAACAAGACTGCAAGTAAAAGTATGAAGAAAAGCCGAGGAAAATAAAATAGTTTTTCGAAACGCAATTTAAGACATATTTTACTGCCAGTGATAAGATTTTTCAATGATTTTTGCTGCCCTCACAATAGATCAATTATTTGCTAACGATGCCGCCTTAATCCGGCCTTTTATCACGCGTGCGTGTGCGTTATCAGCTTGTAATCCCATCCAAAAAAAATCTTAAATTTTCTCTATTTCCTTTGTTGGTAAGAAAGCGATTTTAGTTTATTTTGCAGAAATCCTGAATTTGATGTCCGTTGGATAATTTCCTGACTTTCATTAATTTTTAACTTCTCAGATGCTGGAAGTGCAGACCAAACCTCAAAACTTTGATTTAAGTTTTTATTTATCTTTTACGGTTTTCGCTCTAGATAGAAGTTTAAACATAAATACTGACAACTCTGTAAATAGTTATTATATACTTAGGAAATTTGGCAGATATCCTGCAGTAAACATTGTATTATTGACAACCCTGCAGAGAGATATAACTGATTCAAATTCAAATTCATTTTATTGGTGTTAGCATACACATATGACACAAGTCACCTAAATTAGGTATAAATTACGTATGTCAATTGCCGAACATACATGAAATTTAAAGTACTTGTTTTTCATGATTTTGACAAGAAAAAATTGTGTATGCAACTCATATTTATTAGCATTCGCATTCATTACGACACTAGCCTAATTCTCATACTCATTTTTCAATAGCTATCGTTAATACTATACTATACTATGTATAGCACCAATTTCTGCAATCGTGATATTTTCGAATAAACTGCCTCACATAAATATCGGATGCAACCGCACAGTGAGAATATTAAAAGTCTAGAAACATAAGTTGTTTTCCAGTTACAACCCTTTTTAATATCATCCGACACAAGTAAGAAAATACTTGATCTATTCCTTTTCAGAATACATAATTTTAAACCTTCACTGAAGATGTATCCTACTCGCCTCGTTTGAAGAAATATTTTTTTTAACTCAAGGAAATCTATTTGGTGTTAAAATTTCACCTAGAAATTATTTTACGATAACACACTATTTTGCCAATTTATATAAGATTTAGTTTCATTTGTCAGTAAAATAAAAAGTTATAATTTAATAATGATGGTGTCAAAGACCTCTCACTTCGCACGTCTACGTGAAGTTCAATATTTGTTGTTCCCTTTAACGTCTAACGACTTCTTCAAATAACAGCCGGCTGTGTCTAATACGGTAAAATCTCAAAACTTCCATGCAAGGTAGAAGCTTTAGTTCGAGTTTCCTTCAGAAAATATTTTAGTTTGTGGAAGTGAAAAGCACAACTTAAATACATACAGAAACGATGGTAATGTTGACTTAAGACGATATTAAATTTGAGATTTAGTTAAAACTTATTACACAGTTATGAGCTCATATAATTTAATTTTGATTTTAAACTGGTTGACTCAGAATTTGCATTAATCTTAATAATTACTATTCCGTTATAGCCATAGGGTATAAATAGGGATTTTAATTATCTATATAATAGAACATAACCACCTTAACCATGAATTAGTACTGAAAAAAATATAGGTTGGTTCTAAAAACCGTATACAAAAATGCTCCTACAGGCCGATTTTATATTACTTTTGTATACATTTTTCAAGAATTTCATATTACACATGTTATATTTAGGGGTGTATCAATTTCAACTTTTTAAATGGAGCACCATTAAGTAATTTTTGAATTATCTGATTAAAAAAATTACTTAATATATAAATATACAGATTTCCCATAATCTTGATTCCCCACAATTTCCGAATTTAAAACAAGCCCTTAAACAGTGATATAAAACAATGAAATAAATCAAGAATAATTTATGAGAATATTGGCTTAAAGTACAATAAATCATTGACACTACGTAGTTAAAAAATCGCAGAATTAAGTTTTTGTATGATTAAATTAATATTGGCAAAACGTAAATATCTGGTCAGAAATAACAAGCACTAAGGCAATCAGAAATAAAAATAATTTCGAGTCATTCAGTTCCCAAATTATTTCCACTACCTCCAAGAAGTAAGTAGAAGCAGCTTCTAGTACTTGAATCAATTTAAAGAAAATGAGTATAAAATTATGTTCTTTTTAATTTTCTCGGGAAATGGTTTTGTTTTAAATATTTTTCTAGTCGGTGGAAATTTGTAACGTTTTTTCTGTATTATTGCGAGTTTTTAACAACGTGGTGTCAAAAATTCAATGTATATATGCTCATTTTGTCATAAATTACTGATTTTCTTCTATCATTGTTTAATGGCTTCATTTCAACGAAGTAGGTATCGTGAAAACTGTGTTGGCAAATAAAAATTATGAGGATTCTAACCATTCAGATCTCCATATCTCAAAAAACTGTTGAACTTGGAGATACGGTATTATACAAAATGTATCTATAATTTATGATATGATTCCAAATTTACATAATAAAATGTTGGACTTGGTATACTCACAGATTTTTGATTAACTCAGTAAATAATGAAATCTTATTTTAACGGTTCTAGCAGTTGATACCCATTGGTAAATGTTTCATTGCAAATCTTTATGAAACATATGATTTCAATATTAGATTTAACTCTAATTTTTCTACATAAAGCTATTAATAAATTGTCAAATTTATCATTTCATAATAATATCTAATAACTTCTGCGTTACACTTGGTTTCTTAATATGGTAGAAACATGTTTTTATTTATAAAATAAGTGTTTTTTGTGTTAAGTAATTCCAAACGGTGCTCCTACACACCAACTTTATTAAAATAATTTTGTTACATTTTCCAAATAATATCTAGTTTCAATGTTACTTCAAATCCGAGCAATATCAAGATTTTCGTTTTCTTAGAAGCCAGCAGCAATCACTTACTTCCATTTTTTGCTAAGAGAGCTGAGAAAAACGGTGACATTGGTGCTCTTTAATCAGAAATCATTAACTTTATATGGGCAAGTAACAGCTAAAAATATCCGCATTTAAAGTTGTCCAAGAAAATAGTATATTATAGTATATAGTGTTTTCAAAAAACACAGTTTTGGGACTTCTCGCATCTGGGATAGCTTTCATAATATGGAGTGCAACACAGTGCTGTCATGTGACCTGAACAGGGCTTTTGATTGCAAGGACCATAATATGCTTATTCAGAAGCTTCAATTCTATAAAATCAGGGTTGAGAGCATTAGGCTTGTCAGATCATACTTGGGAGACAGGTGTCAGAGTGAATGGGGTGTTATCAGCACATATAGTGATAAATCTGAGGGTGCCATATGGTTCTATTTTGGAAAACATATTATTTCTCATCTATGTTAATAATCCATCGCTAGCAGATCCTGATTCACATTATACTCTCTTTGCCGATGACACAACATTATCATGTCATGCAAGCTCACTTCGGAGGTGTCAGATTGCCCGTGGGAAGGCTGAAGAATGGTTTTCAGCTAACAGACTTATGCTTAACCAGGACAAAAGCAGCACAATTATATTTCCTATGAGGGACCGGGGCGACAACAATACTGGCTTGTATGTCAAATTCTTGGGAGTTCATTTAAATCCAGGACTCGCGTGGAATGTAACTTACAAATTTTTGGGTTTTCTCTCCACTATCATTTTGAATTTGTTATATAGAGCATCTTCGGCTCTGGCTCCAGGATGTAAGCAGCACAAGTGCTAGTTTAGTGACCCTAACTTCAACGTTTCGGTGATCAAATCTGTCACCGTTGTCAAGATAGATAAAATCTACAAATGAAAATGGTTAGTAAATACAATAAAACAGTAAAAAGCTCTTGCAGATTGTCAAGCTTTGAACTGACTTTGACAAGATGACAATTATATATAATTGTCATCTTGTCAAAGTCAGTTCAAAGCTTGACATTCTGTAAGAGCTTTTTACTGTTTTATTGTATTTACTAACCATTTTCATTTGTAGATTTTATCTTTTTTGACAACGGTGACAGATTTGATCACCGAAACGTTGAAGTTATCTAGGTATTTCGTTAGGGTCACTAAACTAGCACTTGTGCTGTTTACATCCTGTAGCCAGAGCCGAAGAGTATGTAACAAATTCAAAACGATAGTGGAGAGAAAACCCAAAAATTTGTAAGTTAAAACATGAATCCTCCACAACAATATAGAACATATCTACATCCAGTGGAATTGTCATGCGGATCCTGTAGCAGGAAAGCTGGCTAAGAGTCTATACCCTCTTCGTAGACTTCCTTCCTGCATAACCACAGGTGCTTTGATGACGACCTATTTCGCGGTTTTTTATTCCCACCTGTCATGTGCTCTACTGGTGTAGGGTAATTTTCCACAGGCCTGTTGAATTTTTGCTTTGCAACATGAGACTCATTAGCGGTCTGGGTTTCAAAGATGACTGCAGGAGGGCCTTTGGCGATTTTGGTGTGTTTACCTTGCCGTCACTCTATATATTGGTCCCAGATTTTGGGCAGTCAAATTTTTTAACCGCTTTCAGCCCATATCAATGAGCTTCCCCGTTTATTCTTTAAAAAAAAGTTAGAACGCTTTTGTAACAAGTTTGATTCATTCATTAAATTAAAGATTTTAAAATGTTAAGTATTTTTTTCCTTAGTATATTGTCCTCAATAATGAATTTTATTGTATTTATTTGCCTGACTGACGTGTGTAAATTTGCTGACAAATCTTAACATTATTAATCTATTTATTTGTATTTGTATGTTGTATCATAACTGAAGTCATAAGTCATAAGTTCACATTCGTTCCAAATCCTGTCTTTTAATACATCAATGTTTTCCGATTTTGCTGAAGGTTTTTTTTTCAAATTTTCATAGGGGTAATATTCAATCGATCGAAGGTCTGGTTGGCAATTCTATTTCACCTCATATGCCGATTCACCGATTACGAAAAATGGCATCTAAAAATCTACTTACGATTATACGTACGGATACGCACTGAGCACACACGTACTAAAGACAGGACAAACCACAGACACACTGACCAGCCGTCCTGCCCCGTCTTATTGAAACCATGTTGAATGCAAATTAGAACCTTCAAATATTACCTTTGGTAATATTTGATGTTCTAACATGAGCAGATATTATTGTTCTGAATTTAAATTTTCCTCAAAGAAAAACGGACCTATTAGGTACTTCGTAGTGATAAATTATACTTGCCAAAACGTTAAATTTTAACAATGAAAATGTTTCATGTTTCTGTAATCCTAGTATAGGGCCTCAAATCGTGAAAAAGTGCATGCCACATTTGTCACACATGACGTCATATGCGTGAGAGATCGTGTTAGTTTGTTTATTTAAACTTAAATTTGATTGTAACGTATCGGAATCGGTTCAAATGACTAAAATAAATTGGAACTAACTGAAACTAACCGAAAGTTGATTGAACGACTAATCAAAACTAACCAAAAGCAGCAATCCGGGCTAAAACGTATCGGAACAGGTTACAAAAATTGAAGTAAGTTAAAACTAACCAAAACGAACCGAATTTTGGCCACTAACCAAAAACATTAAATTTGATTATAATGTAGCGTTACCGGTTCAAATAACTAAAATAAATTGGAACTAACTGAAACTAACTGAAACTAACCGAAAGTTGATTGAACCACTAATCAAAACTAACCAAAATAACCAAAACGGGCTAAAACGTATCGGAACAGGTTACAAAAATTAAAGTAAGTTAAAATTAACCAAAACGAACCGAATTTTGGCGACTAACAAAAACGAACTAAAAACATTAAATTTGATTATAATGTATCGGAACCGGTTCAAATGACTAAAATAAATTGGAACTAACTAAAAGTAAGCGAAAGTTGCTTGAATGACTAACCAAAAGTAATTAAAAATACCAATCAATCAATCAATCACATCATTTATTTCCAAAATTTACATTTCTGTGTGGCCTGTTTAGTAATTATAAACCGCGCTTTGTGTGGCTAGCTCCGCCTTTCACACTTGCAAAGCGTGATTTGCAGGGGCGCACTCACCAACACGCCTAGGGCTTCTAGCCTATTTACAACTACAAATTATGTGCCGCCCAATCCGCTGCAGTACGCTTCCCTGGGATTCATTCTCTCTAAGCCTGGTTCAAATGCTCATTACCATAGGCTACTGTAAAAAGTTTGCTTGTTTTCCGTGTGTGATAGTTTAAGGTAGGAAATAGAGGAAAATACAATAGAAAAAACCTCTTTCACGTTTCTTTGGTTACTCTGCTGGGGACATATGATGTCCTATAGTGAGGGTTATGTAATTGGGGGTTGCTTATTAGGCGTTGCCTATTCAATTATTAGAGACACATTTTGGGTGAGTTTCGCCAAGATCACTTTCCAGCGGAACGTGCAGGACGGCTGGTCAGTGTGTCTGTGGTTTGTCCTGTCTTTAGTACGTGTGTGCTCAGTGCGTGCCCGTACTTTTGGTGAATGGGAGAAGTACGGGCGCGTGTCGTCCTACGTAACCGTACTTTTGGTGGGTCACGTCCCCCTACTTGGTTTAATTTTGATGTAGCGTTCCCTCACTTTTCGTTATGCGAGAAGTACGGGGACGGTCTACTTGTCATGGAAGTTTAGTTTTATGGTTCAGGTGGCCTAGGGTCCTGGTAAAACAAAGAAGTTATTCTGTGTATGGGCCCATGTTTAGGTCTGCTCTGTGGGTCATATCGTTCGTTGGCTATGTCAGCCGTCAGTGGTGAGCCGCGTATACCGGAATCATAGAACTTGCAAGACACTTTGTCTATGTACTCTTCATTGGTATCGAGATTTGACCATGAGTGCAAGTCTACAATTCTGGTATAGCCGCTCGACGAAAAGGCTGCTCTCAAGTAGCGGTTTTGCATAATTTGTAATGCCTTCTTATGCGTATTTGCCACAGAGCACCATACAGGGGCTCCATACAGCAGTTGGCCTAATGATGGCTCTATAAATATGTACTTTGTTACCAGGACTCACCGAAAGTTGATTGAACGACTAACCAAACTAACCAAAAGCACCAGAAAAGACTTAAACGTATCGGAACAAATTAAAACTATTAAAGTAAGTTGAAACTAACCCAAATTAACCGAATTTTAGCGCCTAACTAAAATTATCCAAAAACATTTAAATTAGTTATAATAACGTATCGGAACCGGTTCAAATGACTAAAATAATCTGGAACTAACTGAAAGTCACTGAAAGTTAATTGAGTGATTAACCAAAACTAACCAAAAGTAACTAAAAGCACCAAAACGATCTAAAACGTAGCAGAACAGATTAAAAATGTTAAAGTAAGTTAAAACGAACCCATATTAACCGAATTATGGCGACTAACCAAAACTAACCGAAAATATTAAAATTGCTTATAACGTACCGGACCGGTTCAAATGACCAAAATATATTAAAACTAACTGAACTTTACCGAAAGTTGATTGAACGACTCACTAAAAGTAACCGAAAGCACCAAAAAGGGCTAAAGCGTATCGGAACAGATTAAAAAGTAAGTTGAGATTAACCCAAATTAACCGAATTTTGGCGACTGATTAAAATTAACCAAAAATATTTAAGTTAGTTATAACGTTCAACGGTACAAGTGACTAAAATAAATTGGAACTAAGTAACTGAGTAATCGAAAGTTGATTGAATGACTAACCAAAAGCATCAAAACGGACTAAAACGTATCGGAACAGATTAAAAATATTAAAGTAAGTTAAAACTAACGCAAATTAACCGAATTTTGGCGGCTAACCAAAACTAACCGAAAACAATTAAATTGGTTATAACGTATCGAAACCAGTGTAATTGACTAAAATAAATTAATACTAACTAAAATTAACCGAAAGTTGATCGAACCACCAACCAAAACTAACTAAAAGTAATCGAAAGCACCAAAAGGATCTAAAACGCGTCGGAACTGATTGAAAATATTAAAATAAGTTAAAACTAACCCAACTTAACCGAATTTTCGCGACTAACTAAAATTAACCAAAAATATTTAAATTGGTTATAACGTTTCGAAACCAGTTCAAATGACTAAAATAAATGGAAACTAACTGAAAGTAACCGAAAGTTGATTGAATGACTAACCAAAACTAACCAAAAGCACCAAAACGGGTTAAAACGTATCGGAATAGGTTACAAAAATTAAAGTAAGTTAAAACTAATCGAATTTTGGCGACTAACCAAAACTAACCAAAATTATTAAATTTGATTATAACGTATCGGAGCCGGTTCAAATGACTAAACTAAATTGGAACTAACTAAAGGTTGATTGGACGACTGATCAAAACTGACTAGATATAACCAAAGGCACCAAAATGGGCTAGGACGAATCGGAACAGATTAAAAATATTACAGTGACGTTATGGCTAGATATATAGATTTTCCTATCTAAAAGCGGAGGGTAATATTTTAGGTATTCATATCTGCACCTTTTTTTATTTATTTTTTTAATTATGATAATGTTTAATATATGAATGTTAAAAATAAATTTCTTTAATATAATATATTAAAAACGCTCGTGTTTGTATTCTTACTTTTTTAAACTCTGCTATTAAAGTATTATTTGAATCACAACAAGAATCACATTTTTGCGTTTTTATTCATCATTTTCAATGTCCCCCCGATTGCATCTTTGCGAAGGACTGTGAATTTTTCAGGGTACTGACTATGCACTTATTGGATGCAATATCGACAACCCATCAGTAAACTGTACCGTTAAGCATGAAGCTCGATTCATCAAATAGAATAATATTATTCAATCAATTTTAATTGTGTTCCAATTTTGTGCACCATAATTCCACAACATTGCATTCAATGATCCAAATCATCCAAATATTTTAGGCAGCAATATAATTTTATAAAAATATTCCTGACCGATACAAAAACAATATCTCGGTGGCCACTTTTTGTATTTCAATTTTCCTGACCACTCTACATTTTGAAATAGGGTGTCGATTTGGAAATGTAAGAAAAAAAGGGTTTTGTTTCTTCCAAAAAATCGTACGCTATCTCTGACTAGAGGTGTCATCATAAGATGAGTAATGTTGTCCTTTTTAGTAAGTTCAAAAAATAAAATCAAATTATTTGTCGAACTGTCGTCAAAATATTGGTACTAATAGGTAAAAGGTCAAATAATAGGTAATTTAGCAAAGTCATCTTATGTTAATAAAAATAACGTTGGGTATAATTCTAAATTAATGCATTTAGCTATATGGCATGCAACATGACGTTGGGCTAAAATTTTTCGAAGATTCAGAAAGCAAGTCGAAAATAATACCATTGCATTTAAGAAAAATCATTGATCTATAACGACTTTTTGAAACATATCTGAAACTGTTTATTTTAAAGATTTATTAATCAAAAGAGGCTTTTTCGAATTTTGAGTTATCCGAAACATTTTAAAAACACTTTATAGTGCTTAGTAGTAGCAGTAGTAGACCACATTTCCTCATGTTTAGCACATATATATTTTTTCTACTAATGCATATTTATGAAATAAATAAAAATAAATAAGTTCCTATATATTTTTATAGTACTGACATTTTTATTAGTTGTCAGATGGCAAATTCTGTTGAAGAAGTAACCGGTTTGAAGCATCAAGATAAATCAATGATTGATATTCAGAATTGTGCGTGCGTCTATATTAGCACTCATTTCGTATGCTCACTAGTGCGCAAAAGATGCCAAAGACTGAATCTAGGATATAGTATATATTTAAATCTTACAAGAGGTATGATATATGCATTAGTACAGGATTTTTCGGTATATTTTAGCACCCACCAGCAGCCTTTATTTTTGGAGCTAGAAAAAACTACAAAAATAAAAAAGTTAGACAATTCTTTTTAAACCGACATTGCCAGGATCCATTATCAAATAAAATAAATAAGCATCATAAGACTATCAAAAAATACCATCACTTGTTTACTAAAATTGAAGACATTTTTGTTCTGATTGCCTGCATTTGTTGTGGCCATTTTAGAAATATTTGATAATAATCATAGCAAAATATCCCTGCAAACTTATTAAAATACGTATAAAAAACGATGTGTGCTTAAGACCACTCGGCAAAAGTGAAAACTTCAACAATGCGAGATTAATATTATGAAATACATGTGGGCATTATTTTGTGTTCTATATTTTCAAAAAACTTGCCACAACTTCAATGTTCAAAGTGAAATTTTACCTACAAATCTACCATAAAATTGGCAGTACCCGCTGCTTACCGCTTGAATCATGTCCGAGTTCTCCGATATCTCAGTTTTTTCGATCCTCGTGACATTTCGATGCTAGACTGGACCTCCTATCGTCTCTATGTAGTGTATAAAAATGCTAATGGGTTTGACGATTACTGACACCAGATGCCACTTAACCGGTCTTGCTCCTAGCAAATAGGCAAGGGTTGCTAATCAAATAATGAGCCGGAAAAGGCATTTCGTGCAACTTTTACAAAATGAAATTTAAGTGTTGCTGGTTATAGAAAATATAATAAATAAAATTTATATAATATAATATGACACAGCCGACATGTCAAGAATTTGTTTTGTAGGAACTGGACTTCATGTTTAACTTCGAATTTGAAACGTTTTTTTCTCTAAGCCGCAACGACTTCAGAAACTGAATATTTAACTCGAAACATTTTTGTATAACACTATACAATGAGGTTCACTTAAATTCAGAATTTTATACCTTAATAAATAAAAGGAAGCAGTTCAAAAGAAAAACTTTAATCTATTCGAATTCCCCAAAGCACTTTTACATTAATTTTTTAGCGGCCCGACCGACATACGAAGTTAATGAACTTCTTTTGTGCTGTTCAATTTTAAAAAAGGAGAGTTTTATTTCATCAGTTAGATTGCTTATAATTAATTTAGAAATATGCTTTGGAGCTAGACATTTCGAGAGCAAAGAATGTTTTAAAGTCGACTGACTTTAAACAAAGAATCGGTGAAACAATTTTAAGGTACGATGTAGCCGTCTAGTAATTAGTATTCTAAATGAATAGAAGACTTTTGAAAGAGCTAATATAATAAATATACATATCTTCAAAAGGGAAATCAGGGAATGCCATTATCGACAGTATTTGAGCTTTTCTTTTACTTCATCATGGCATGCCAATAGCCGTCATGCCTATATCGACACGATTGCTATAACCGCGATATTCTAGTAGGCTGCAGCAAGCGAGCAATGTTTGTTCTAATGGGAGTATATAAGAGATATCCCAGTAAACAAAAAAAAAACTGCATTTTATAGCGTGTAGTTGCGAAAACTCCTCTTGGTTAAATGGAAGGGTGTCTACTAGCATCTTCAGACAGCGGTCTGCTTTCAAATTTTCTTCTCGATCACACACGATGCGACGCGACGGACGTTGGTCGAATCGGCAGAATTACCCGTGCCTTTACGTTACAGTGAATTGCTTTCAGCAGATCTGGTAATGCAACTAGAAGCTGTGCTTGTGATAGGGAGGCCCGAGTTCCATTCCCATCAGTGGCAACATGTATTTTTTTATTTTTTATGATCGTGTTTGTTTCCTTTTTTAAATTTGGGGTATTTTGGGTTAGTTTTGTTTGATTGCGCCCCAAAGCGAGCGGGTGGCCATGCGTGAAATAAACAGTACTATTTTACATTCTCGCCCTTCCTTGATACAGCCCCTTTACAAAAAAAACGCAAAAAAGTTTCATCCAGGTGTGATAATACTGCCAATAATAAATTCCAGCCCCTGCCACATCAAAATTACAACAAATAATTAATTTAATTAGCAATAGCCCTTAATTATTGCCGACATTCGGCCAATGTCACGTCGCCCGGAAGAAAAGTTGAAAACAGACCGCTGTCTGAAGACCCTAGTGATCGTCTCGGACCGGAATAGTCGAGCGCAGGTTTAGAAATACATTTACCATTTGGGCATTGATAAATGGGAGAACATGCGTGTTTAGCTCATATTTTTCGTGTCATGAGAAAGTAATAAAATTTCTTTCGTTAGAAAGATTGTGAGACGCTTGTTTGTGAGTTTAGTTGTGCTGCTTTGCTAATTAAGGTAATTTTGTTTTGTTGGTAATATTTTTAATAATAATAATAAAAATAATAATAGTAATAGTAATCATCTAGCACCACCCAAGAACGATTCTTCTTACGATGGATCATCAACGCCTCTATTACCACCTCCGAACGAATATTCTGATGAAACTGACTCGCATAGTGATACGGCCGATATTGATGGTTTTTCTGGAAATAATTTACAGAAAATAATCATTCTTCAGGTATCAACTGAGACACCATTTGTTATATTCAGACAGCTATGGGATGATAAAATCATGTGCCTTTTAATCAGCTCCACATAAATTTATAGGCAAGCTTTGTTAAGTCAGTCACGTCCAAAAACTCATCAATCACTAAGATTAGTTTTTAAACCTGTCACACTAAATTAAATGCAGAAATTTTTGGGATTGCGTTTGCTTCAAGCCACGAAAACTTGTAATATAAAAAAAATCTTTAATTAATTAATTAAATTATCATCCAGATGTAAAACTATAATCAGCGGTCGCATGTTTGAACAGATTTTGCGTTATTGGGTTAGTTGACCATAATAAACAAAAACCTCCAAACACTGACACTTTGCACAGGGTTCGGAAACTACTTGATATCTGCCTTCAAAATTTCCGAGCTGCCTATGAACCATCAAAAGAGTTATCTTTAGTTGAATCACTAACTTTTGTTTAGAGGACGTCTGTTATTCAGGACCTGCATGAAAAATGAAAAAAAAATATGGTATCAAGTTTTACGGACTTTATAATCCTGATGGTTACATTTTGAACATCGAAGTTTATAGAGGAAAAAGGGAAGGTCCAGATGAAAACATCTCAAAAATTGATGCTCTCGTTTTACAATCATATATCAATCATCATCATCACGTGCTTATGGATAACTACTACAATAGCCTGTCACCAATGAAGAGGCTTTTGAGGTGGAAAACACATGCAACAGATACTCTTCCTTGCCAACAGAAAAGTAAATCCAGCAGTTGTTACAAAAAAAGATTAAAGCGGAGAACATGTTTTGCTAAGAAGGGGAAAAATTTATATATCGAAATGAAAAGATAAGCGTGAAGTTATCGCCATAACAACCACACATCGCCCTTTCTCTAGAGGCCACAGCAAATAGAAGAGGTGAACTGAAAACAAAGCCCTTTCGAAATAATTGAGTGCAATAAGTTTATGTCTGGAATTAATCGATGTGATCAAATGATCGAGCATTCTTCATCTAGAAAAACAATTTTTGGTATAAAAAGGTGATTTTTCATCTATTAGATATCACTGTAAATAATTCATATTCCTGGTTCAAAAAGATATAGCTCATACATCGCGCTTATTGATTTCAGAGAACTATTGATTAAATAGTTATTGCATGTTGATCCAAAAATAAAAGAGTGTCGTTCTTTCATAAAACTTTCTCCTGCTATTATTGCTAGTCCCAGTTCGCCAAGTACTGCTGATATGGATGACCAAAAACATTTTCTAGAATCTAGGGTCAGGAATAAACTTTTGCAATGTCCCAGTGGCTCCAGAATTTTCTGATAGGTAGCAAAGGCAGTAAGTAATAACTTAAAAAAAACGTTTCTCCCACCTTTGACAGACGAACGTGGCATCACGGCGAATACAGGCAAGGAAAAAGCAAACATACCTCGCCAAAATGTTTTCATCGCACTCTACCTTAGACGCCCCCAAGGCAAGGCTCTCTCCACCATATCGAACATCAACACTACCATAGCAGAAGTCAAGTTTCATCACCGTGATATTCGTAAAATCCTTAAAGAACTAGGCATCAGGACCGGACGGAATACCTGCCATCGTGTTAAAGAACTGCGCCAACGAACTAACACCCGTTCTTTCCTGGCTCTTTTCTCTGTCTTACGGAAAAGGGATATACCCATCTTCTTGGAAAGTCACTCGAGTACAACCTGTTGCAAAAAACAAACAAGAAAACCACGCCCTCAAACCTTCGCCCAATTGCATTGCTTCCAATAATCTCCAAAGTCATGGAACGTGTAGTCAAGCAAAGTACTCAAGTACCTCGAGAACAACAGAATAATCAGCGAAAATCAATACTGCTGATCGACAGGAGATATATTGGCCTATGTCACTTATATATGGAGTAGGGAAATTGAGAACTACGGAGAGTCTCGAGCGATTGCGTTGAATATTTCGAAGGTATTTGAAGAGTTTGGCATGACGGACTGCTCAATAAACTGCCGTCCTTCGGACTGCCAGCCTCTTTTTGCAGCTTGCTTGCCAGTTTCCTTAAGAACCGATCTCTGCACGTTGCAGTGGATGGACACATCTCAGACACATTCACCATTAATGCGGGCGTGCCTCAGGGCGCAATACTTTCACCAACTCTCTTCCTCGTCTATATTATTGACCTGCTGGCCGAAACGAATAATCCTGTTTACAGTTTTGCAGATGACAGTACCCTTGTCTCCCAATTTAGATCGGAAAACCCTTTACCAGCGACTGAGACTTATCACCAGAGACAGAAGCAGATTACAGCAATCAATCAAGACTCGAAGAAAGTTCAAACTTGCAGCGACAGAAATTTGGTCCAGTTCAATGCAGCAAAAACGCAAGCAGCCACGTTTACCAAGAGGGCCAATATGGCGGGCCCTGACATCATTATGGCAAGATCCATAATTCCTTCCTCCTCGTCAATCGGACTGCTGGGTGTCTGGGTCAACAGCAATATGTTCTGGCATGACCACATTGCTAATATCGCAAAATCAGCCTCCCAGAAGCTTGGTGCGCTATTTCGCAACAAAAACTGTATACACCGCAGCAGTTGCTCTTGATCTACAAAGCGCAAATAAAACCGTGCTTAGAATATTGCTCACACATCTGGGATAACACACCAAAGCACACCCTAAAGCTGCTGGATTCCATTCAGAAGAGAGCTGTGCGTCTTGTTGGCGACCCGGAGTTGACCCGGAATCTGGATAGTCTGGAACACCGCAGACATGTGGCCGAGATATCCCTGTGTTACAGATACTTTCACGGCAGATGTTCCCAGAATTTGGCCAGCCTCGTCCCACCCCTGGCAACGCCTATCAGGCAGTCACGACAGGCGGCAAGAGCGCACCAGTTCGTCGTACAACTGGAAACACCTAGAACATCGCTTTACAAGAACTCCTTTGCCTGGTGCACGGCATCACTGTGGAACTCACTCCCAGGACATCTGTTTCCCCCTAATTACAACCTACAACTATTCAAGAACCATGTCAATCAACATCTTCGCACACACACCGCTCGTCGAGCGCCATAGGATCTCCCTTCTTTAGTGTGTGTGTCACTACCATAAAAAAATACCGGTCCTATCAAACTATACAAGAAACAAGTATTTTCTACACTGTAAATAATGTAGCATAGGTAGTAAGAGGATAGAAACAAGCTATCCACGCAAAGGCTGTCATGAGAAATTAACCCAAACCGGCACTTTGTGTTGAATGTTTTGAGCCATGGCACACCCGAAAAAACAATTTCTTGTTTTTCGTACATTTGTCTAAGGGTATGAACCTTTCAGTTCAAAGCTCATTTGCTTTTCAGTATTACGACTTTGACGGCCTTAGAGGGTCTGTCCCAGAAGACTGAAATTTATGTGTCGTGGGAAAGTGACTGCTATTTACAGTCGTCCTCTGTTTTTCAAGTGACTGAACTTCTTAACGCGCGCCGGGAGTAAAATTTGAAGGTTGTGACACGACCAGAGGCCGCGCTGGCAGGCCGTGGCAGCGGAACGAAAAGCCGTCACGATATTTTATTGTGATATCTTTGTTAGTTTATAAGCAAAAAATATGGGATTTGCTCTATTACCTTGTCAAGACATAAGCGAAACTTTTATGAAGAATTTTTTTTTTCATTTAGACCTTTTTGTTAATTGAGTGGTATATTTAAAAAAACTACTATTTTTAAACCAAATCTGTTACGATATGTATAAGGCTAGGGCGTTTAAGTTTAAGAAGTGTCACTTCAGATATGCGCACATCGTGCACACACTTTTTTTGCAAAAGTATGAAGAAAAAGCACGTTTATTTATTAAATTCAGTATGTATTTATATCAATAAACTTGAATTTTAAAAAAATGGTGATCATTTTTGGACGTCCTTTTCACTAGTTCTGTCCGCGAATGTGTAAATATATCCTGGACAGTTCTTTAGTCTTACTTGATAAGGATTGCTGTTTGCACCTTTTCGATTCTTGAACCTACTATGCCATAATTAATAGTTGCGATTCTTCACTAAGCACGCCCATTATTAGGCAGGCATTCTGTACCTTTGTATACAAGATGAACCTCCATTCCGGACTGTGCGATTTATGTGACATATATAGGTAAATGAAAGGTGTTATTAACTTATTTATTCATCATAAATTACGTTTCAGGCGTTACGCCGTGTAGTTCCTTTTGGATGCTTGAGCGTAATAACATTTTTGAAGTGAAAACTTCGTTAGGCGCATTCAGTACACTTTTCCTTGGGTTGTAAATATAATTGAGCCGCCACGCACTTGTACTTAAAACCATCACGCATTATCGCTCAAAGCCATCACGCATTAATGCTCGCTGCTTCTGATCAGCTATTTAACGCTAATTCGGGTAAAGTCAGCGTCGACTTCATCCAAGCGAGGGAGAGAAAGTCAGCAGAGCTATTTTAGTTAACCATAAATCTATCGTTTCGTTCTTGTTCTTGCATTAACCCCTTTTAAAGGGGTGGTATGGCACTGCTAGGAGGCAATTTGCTAGCACGATTTGGTGGTGACCCTGACCTTGTCGGGTTTTAAACCATGTCAAGGCCACCGATATTTACAAAACACGTAAGCTATGAAAGGCACAGACAACGTCTTATTTTTCTTGAAAACTGCTGCGAGTGGTGATTTAGCACGTTTTTAGGCAACACTTGGGAGGCGCCGACGCGACGGTACATTGTTTTTGGCGATCATATTTTTCATTTGCTAGTTATTACTTTAAATTTGCAATTTTTCAAAATTTCGCTGTGATACACTATACCTGTCGAAATTTACAGTTTTGATCAATTTTGACGGTCTTCCGATCCCTATTTAAGTTGGCGAAAATTAAAAAATTGAGACAACAGTGTGATAAGGAATTTCGAAGAGAAAAACTCCCTAAATACTTCTTTGTTTTGAACATGGCGGGAAAATGGACTTTATTACTAGGCGAGAAACTACGCCAAAGATTTTATTAGAGGATACTTTGGAAATGATGAAAGCTTTTATAAAGGTGAGCTAGTTCGAGTCATTTCGAGTTTAAATATGACACGTCACCAGTTAATCCTTTATTACTAGAAAAACAACTAATATGGAGTATCCAAACTTTCTTACATTAAAGAGGTAGGATATGAGCAGAACGAACGTATTAAAAAATAGCATCGATACCATTGAAAATGCCGATTTTTGTGATTTTCAGTTTGAAAGATTTACTTTAAGCGTACTTGCCAGCCAACGCATAGCTATTTTCAAGAAATCAATCTCAGATTCGCCAGCCACTTGACTTTGTCATAAAAAAGTTCTATGACAATTACGAGATCGATGTTAAATTGAAACATGCAGAAAATCTCCAAAAATTGTCAAAGTTAAAATTCCACTATTTCAAAATTTTAACGAATTTGAATTACTTTTAATGCATTATGGAAAATTTGAAGAAATCCATCTTTTTGACATGGCGTTTATGTTAAAATCTGTAGATTTATACATTTAGTTGCCTTAAACCTCGTTGAAAACGGTTGAAGCTGGAAAATGGGTCAGAATGTGGACGTTTTTATGATGATTAGAGGCAGTTTCTGGTGGATATTATGGTATATCTCGAAGTAAAATTTTGCTTTTAGTATATAGATGTGTTTAGTCTTTGTGGTAAATAAGAAGATTTAATTGCCTGAAATCTCGTTTTAATGGATTTTACGGGAGAATTCGAGTTAAAATTTTACTTTAATCATCGAAGTTATGGGAAGTAATTTTAAAATGTAGAACACAAAAAATACTAATTGTATTTCGTAATATTAACATCGCATTATTGAAGTTTTTACTTCTGTCGTGTAATTTTAAGCACATACCGTTTTTAGTCTCTACGGAATATAGTAACGTTTTACTTAGCCAGCCACAATGCACTTTGCACATTGCACATTAAAACAACATGTGTTACTAAAACTTAGTATTTCTTTGCTGACATTTTTGTATGCTTTTCAGTTAATTTGCTTATGCGTCGTTTTATTTGACATTTCATTTATATCCAATTTTTTTAAATTTACACATGGATTTTCCTAACATTTAAAGGTTCTAATAGTATCTGGTACTCCTCTTTTAAGTGAATACCGACTGAAGTTTATTTAATTTTTACTATTTATTTTATTATAATACTGTTTTTTCTATTTAGAAACGACTGCTAAAACAAAAAGACAATTTTCATTGAATAACTTTATTGCTATATTTCAGAAACCGACTGTTAATGTGACTTTACTACTAATTCAGGTAAGTATAATAAGTGGAGATCAAGTGCATCATAGAGAAAAACGATATCTTCTGTTTCCATTTCAAGGAACGTTTAAGGTGAGTAAGCATTTGAAGATCAGATCAAGATTCTATTTTCCGTTCTATTTATCACTGTTTTATCCTATAACTCTGATTTATTGGAAAAATAAACAGATGCCTTACATGTCGTAACATGATAATATCCAATTAGTTACA
Source organism: Pissodes strobi (assembly GCA_016904865.1). NCBI lineage: Eukaryota > Metazoa > Arthropoda > Insecta > Coleoptera > Curculionidae > Pissodes > Pissodes strobi. Next base: position 187,392 of record MU182825.1, read on the forward strand.
AAATTCAACCTTGCCGTATTTTCTTTTTTAATCGAAAACAAATTAAAAAATGATTCAGCTGACGACCGTAATTGCCTTATTTTACTTAACAGGTAATATTTCTGGATTAAAACCGGGTGAAGTCACTCTTGAAGGCTACTTTAGGTTGTGCCATAAAATAAGCTCTCTTAATTTTATCTCGACCAAAAATAATGTAAAATTATTCTTATATTTTATTAGAAGTTCACACAGAGACATATTTCAGAAATGACAAGGGATCGGTTCGCCTATTCCAATGTCTTCAAACCTCTCAAATCAAATATTGGGTTCATTTATCTTCCATCATATCTCTCTCTCTAATATACTATTTATTCTAAGAGAGCTAATATTTATGTAGAGAAAATTGGTATAAATATTCAAGTATTTTCAAACTTTAATTTATGAAATATTTATTTAACTAGAAATTAAAAAAAAAACGGCTTTCCTAGCATGCTTAAAGCAGTTCATTTTAACATCACTTTAAATAACACAATTTTCCTGGTCAATTATGTTTAAAAACTGCGAACTAGTTCTCTTTTATAACGGAAGTGTATCTTAATTTTTATATCCATATTGGTTTAAGATGGCTATGCCATAACCTATATTTAAAAGAGCAATATCCGGTGTATCAATTTTTACATTTTATTTTTTAATATTTCAACGACGTTCATCAGGTACGAAGAAAGAACGGAAAATAATAACGAGTTTTTATATAAAGCACTGCTGATCAAAGGGAGAATCGACATCAGTTTTCTCGATAACTTGATTATTTTTAATGAAGCAAATATTCCACATTTATGGAGGTCATTTGACATTGAAGAATTTAGAGATTAGAGAATCCACGTTTTTTTTTAATTTGTCAGGGATTCCGCGAAAATTATATTTGGTATGGCGTATCTAGCAAATATATTTATTGGTCATTAGTTTCGAAAATATCTCAATGAATTCAGCTAATTGGCATACTGAAAGGCATGGCTCACATCTATAGCATATATTATATTAATGTTCAGTGCTTATGTTATGATTTTATAATAAAAAATTTGTCACCAAGTTTCATTTATTTCTGTATAGCAATTTTGGAAACCGTCTCGATTTGCTTTTTTTGGGTCTGACTAAGATTTTCAAAAGAGTCAAATCTCCAAAAAAAAATTTACTACAAAGGCATTTTTGTGAGGGTAGCCTTAGAAAGGCATATGATGATATTTTTTTTTGTTCGTCACAGCCCAACACTAACTTTGGTGCTTGTCATTTTTCAAGTGTTCTTAGGTAAGTTGGGGTGGAGACTTAAAAAAGTTACAGATTTCTACCTAATCAAATTTGTTTAGATCTTTGTCAATAGCGTTCTTTACGTTATCCTATTTTCAATTAGATCTATGATGATTTAGATAATAAGTTTAAAATATTAAAAGATATAATTTTCTAGAACATGTTAAGGAATTGAAAAACATAGTAACATCACAGTAATCCTACAATAACTAGCAGTTAGCATTTAAGGTTTGACAAAAACCAAATAAAATAATAACATAGAAAGTAAACCGTATCTAATTTATTTTTTAGTGAAATGAAAAAACGAAGTAACATTACAGTAATGCTATATTGATTAAAATAACATTTAATCTCATCATATTCGAAGAAATAGTTAGTTAACACTTTGAAGATTCTCTAGTAGGACATTCTTAAATGAACTTTTTAGAACAGTATCTTTACAAGCACCAGCAGTAATCTGCCACCATGTGTGTAACCATCTTCAATATTTAGGTAAAATATTTTGCCTTGTTATTCCCCGATATCAGGGAAACAATCCAAGCAGTGAATATATATGATCATATTACATTGAAGGTATTACAAATGACTGAGCATGTTGTTTACTAGTAAAACCCTGGAGGATAGTCATCCAGTATCAAGTCGGCAAACTATTTAGCCGAACTTACGTTCGGCCCAACCACTGTATCTGGATTTTCAAAAACAGAACTATGTTCCAATAACTGCCACGTATTTGGAGAGGCTGACTTTGCAGCTGCTCAAGACAACTAAGCGAAAGCCTGCAGACCTAACGGAAACGACGGTGTTAAGGAAATCCCAGAGAGAGAAAAGTTACCTGTAGCTGATCCGTCCTGGCGAAATTTAGGGAGAGAACAACGGACTATAACTTTCCTAGTCGGTCACCCACGGAAATAAAAGCGGCAACTATAAGAATATCCAGTGAAACTACACCTGAAAAAATCCAATACCCTCAAATCAACGGGAGCCTCCAGTGAAATATTTGATGAAGTCCGTAAATTTTACTGTATCTCCCAAGAACATTATGCCAGCTGCTCATACTAACACGAAAGCAACTAACCCAAAAAAAAACGTCGCGGTAAGACAGCAATTTTGACAGATTAACCACATCAGAAGGTACTAGAAGCTATCATGCTGCAGAAAGATAAATCTGTTACGACTCAAGCAGTGAAGAGAAAGGCTATTTCTAATGGGAAAGGTAAAGGCCAACAAACAAAAACAAAAAAGTCGACAGTGGTTACTAGTTCCGAGAAGAAAGGTAATAATACTGAAAGCACTAAAAATAATGGAATATGTGTTTATTGTGAGCAAAACTACTACACGTCAGTAAGAAATAATGGATGGGCTAAGTGTATTTCGTGCGAGAACTGGGCGGATGAAGGTTGTAGTGGTTGGCTGTATGAGGATTTGGACAGAGAGAAAATAACTAAAAGGAGAGGCGACAGCCTGTCAATCGATTTTGTAGACGCATTTCCATGCACAAAGAGTATAATTGTCAAAATCAAAACGCCGAATTCAGGTGATCAGATGTCATTGTCATTAGCTTAAAATATTTTTCTCCCGATAATTAGTGGTATTGTTGTCAAAGAAGCAGAGTCAAGATCACCAAAAATGGGTACACCAACATCAAAGGTGCCGACGCTTATTGTCGCCTCTCCTTTTAGTTGTTTTCTCTCTTATTTGGATCAGATCCAATGTGACAGTTTCTTTAAAACAATTTAACCAAACTTGGGTTGCCTTAATGGATGTCATCCAGTTTTACCCCAAGGGTGGGGCAAAATCGAATTTAGCGCTATTTTCTGTTATGCTCTTTTTTAGTCAATATATTTTTTTCATAATTCGGTTAGTTTATTCTGTAGTATCTGATATATCGATTAGAAATTAAAACTATTGAGTGATATGAAATTTATCTTACCTTAGCTACCACTTTCCCCAATATCTATTTTTGGCCTTCCCGGCGCAATTCATGGTAATTAAATTATTTTAAAAAGATGTTATGAAAAGTACAAATCACTCGCGCAAAACTCGATTTCTATAAATATGAAAAATATGTCAAAGTACCGTGGGACTGCCGGTATTATAATATATCGATCCTCCTTCTTCCTGCTCAATCTTAATAATACTGAGTCAATTGTTAGTATATTAGAAGTACTTGGAGTAATAGTCGTCTGGGTATTATTATAGTATAAAGAAAACCGGTGTTGGGTCAATGGATATTATTCAAGAACTATAAACATCTGGTAACGAAGTTGGAGCACCGCATTTATATAGTAGTTTTCACCAGCCGCAGTATTTAGTATGTTTTACGCCATGAACCCAATAATGAGCTTCCAGTTTGTTCCACCCTGTACTCACATGACGCCGGGCCACCACCTTTTTGAAAAAATATTGTTGAGTTTACTTGGTACAAACTTCATCTCGTCTGAATGATTTTAGTACTGTGAATTAGAATTTAGAGTAATATTCATTAATCTAGAAAATATACTTTATCAAAAATTGAACGTATGTAAAATTGTACCGAAAATATTCTTCAAATTTACAGTAGTTATATCATTAATACGACATGAACTGCTTACAATTGGCATCCTGAAAACCGCACTATATAGGTATAAAATCATTTAAGTTCGAAGTCTGGAATATTAAGATATTAATTATATAAAAAAGTCAACACGTAACAACATCTTTTATACCGAATCTTTCTTTTATATTTTCCAAATTATTACCATCCGTAGAACCGTACTTGATGTAATTTCTGTCTTGTTTCACATGTTTTATTTTAGAATCCGTTTCCACTTAACCTTGTGAAGAAATCAATTTACTAATAGCACCTTAGGCAAAAATTAATAATTAATAATAATATATAAACAAGATTTTAATTTCTTATTCTAGACCGTCTTCAGTTTTGCAATTCCATGGAAGTTAGGTCCAAAACAAGAAATGGGAGTGGGGTGGAATTTTCAATTTCAGTACCCCTTGCCCTATAATACTACTGTTATATCAAGCTATCCTCCTAGTATATCCAGAAGCAGTAGGGATAAAAGAGACTCTGAAGAAAGCCTTGAAAGCGACAGAGCAATATTTTACAAAGGGGTAGAGAGCTTACTTGATAGGTAGGTATATATTTCAGGACAGAAATATGTATATTAGAAAATAAAGTGGATGCATATTTATTTGAAATATAAAGTTAGGGCACGATACAAATAAACAAGATCTTATGATATCTAGCCGTTCAAAATGCGTCCTGTCTGCGTACCGCGTCACTCAGTGTTGAATTTTTGGCGCGCATTCTAATTTCTAATGGTAGTATACGGGAAAAGGACTGAAAGGCTTATTGATAAAATATTATATTATCTGAAATTTATTGAAACAAAGAGCAGGATTGAGGTTAAAGTTTTTCATATTTAGCTATTAGTTGAAAATACAACATTGCTTACTTATTTGTTTACCTATACTAGATAAGGTCATTATGATCTTGTTATTACGCGCATGCCTAGTTCACGTAATAATTACGACAGACAATAACTCTATTACAATAAAAAGTTGTTGAAAAGTTCTACTTATCTAGGTAGGTATTGTATTATTTGCTATTGAATGGAAAAATACAGTTTAGAGTCATGCAAAATCCGTGACAAGACAGGGTTACATTACCCAATATACTAGAACCCAAGCTACAAGCTACAACAAAATAACAAATAGATTACACATTCAATATGCATGATAATTATTAAAATATCATGCCAACTCACACTTTTAGAATATTTCCAAAAATTTCCTTTCTTTTTCTTGTTTCAAGACGTTCTTCTCTTGATTCACTGATTTGGTCGATTTTATTCTGCTTGTTTTAAATTTTCCTTCGCTTGTCCTTGATATAATTACCATGTAGATGTTCAAAGTCAGGCGCAATTTTTCCCTTGGTAAACTTATATTGTTATGATTAATTACAATTTTTAGTTATGTTGGTGTTTGGAACCTTCAGCAAAATGCAAAATGCACGGAGTTTTATCCACAATACCGAAACAGAATTATTGCACTCGACGCCCGTTTCGCTAACCATGTTAGCATCATCAGAAGATGATTAAAACTAAACTTAAAATATACCTAACTCTCTTCTATACTAAATGTTTGCTTAATCAAGCGGAACCAAAGGAACGACTCCTGGAATCCTACTAGTCACGCTTCATCAACCAATACAATGGACTATATGGAATAGTCCCTCTATCTCTATTTAAACTATTCTTACATTTTATAATTTCCATACTTTCATATGCGTCTAATAATCTCCTATCAGTTATATTATGAATTAATTTTAAATTTTTAATTGTTATTCTGTGATTATTATCAAAAACATGCTCGGCAACACTTGATTTATCTGTCCTACCATACTTTAAATGAGCTAGGTGTTCCTTGAATCTCCTTTGTATAGATCTTCTAGTTTGCCCAACATATTTTTGGTTACAATCCATGCATCCAATTTCATATATTCCACTTATTTCTAACATTTGAATTTTGTCCTTTGCACCACCTAATAATTTCTTAATGTTAAACTGAGTTTGGTATACTAATTTTAAACCTACTTCCATAAAGACTTTTTTATCCGATCGGACGAAAAATTACACCTCTCCGATGTATTTCCCTACCGCAAAGGTCATCATTCCAGTATATTGCATTCGTTGCTTAGCAACATGCAATCACTGTACGGGAATAGGCAATAACTGTAAAGAAATATAACATTTCCGTCCTAGGACGGGAATATAACATTTCCGGTCTAGGACGGGAATATAACATTATTCAAACGCCTTGTTTGTCAGATCTCACGTTTATCAAAAATAACATTTAGCTGTAGTTTCCATAGTTACTCGCTCAATTCAAAACTTGATATTATGTTGAGTTTAAATTTAAAACACCGTTTTTATTTAGAGTAATATTTGGCTCTATTTTTATAAGTACGTATTCTATTATTAATTCCGATCGGATAAAAAATAGTATGTGCAAGACGTAGGAAAAGCACATTCCTGGACTCCTGTGTTGTTGGCCTCGGCTGCGCCTCGTCCAGCAATTACCACAATCGTCCGGGAATGTTTTGCTTTTCCTACTACTTACACAATATACTATTTGGAGTCTGGCAATAGGATCGCCAACTTAAAATATATCCAAGTGGCTAGCAAAACAGTTTGAAAATTTACATATAAAACAGCAGAATTCAAGAGTACAAAATTCCTTAGATTCCATAAACAAAATTAAAGATACGAACCTTATGAAGGTGAAATTTTAATATCGTTTGATGTTAGCTCATTGTTCCCTAGTGTACCAATCCCACAGACCTTGCAATACCTTGGTGAATTACTTGAGATTCATAGTTTTGATAACGAAACCAAACAAGAATATTTAACTTTTACCAAACTTTGCATGGATCAAAATTATTTTCATTATAAAAATAGCTATTACCAACAACTTGAAGGCACGGCAATGGGCAACTTTTTATCGCCGTTCTTAGCTAATCATTTCATGAGTAAATTATTTGAAAATGAATTCAGTCAGGAGTTCGAATATTTTCCAAGGGTATGGTACAGGTATGTTGATGATATTTTCGACAAAAAACCGCTATTATCGAAGATTTTGTAACCAAATTATACAACCGTTTCCCCACCTTATGAAGTCGAGAACAATGGCCAACTTCCATATTTGGATACTCTAGTGATTAGGAACGATAATAACACACTAGAATTTGATATTTATAGAAAAAGTACTTCCACTAACCGATATATTCCTAATGACTCCTTCCACTGCGACCAACACAAAATGGCCAGCTTTCATTTTTTAGTACACCGTATGGTTAAATTTCCTCTCAGCAGAGAAAGATTTAATAATTAAAAGGAGACAATTAAGAATATAGCGAATGGTTTCAATAATAACTTAATAAATAGACTAATTAATAGGCAATTGTTAAAGACCATTTGTGATTCCACTTCTTTCGTTAATCAGGATTAAAATACAAAATATGCCTCTATACCATATAATCCACAGTATACTAGAGGACTCCAAAATGTCTTTAAGGAAGTAGGTTTAAAATTAGTATACCAAACTCAGTTTAACATTAAGAAATTATTAGGTGGCACAAAGGACAAAATTGAAATGTTAGAGATAAGTGGAATATATGAAATTGGATGCATGGATTGTAACCAAAAATATGTTGGGCAAACTAGAAGATCTATACAAACGAGATTCAAGGAACACATAGCTCATTTAAAGTATGGTAGAACAGGAGATTCAAGGAACACCTAGCTCATTTAAAGTATGGTAGGACAGATAAATCAAGTGTTGCCGAGCATGCTCTTGATAATAATCATAGAATAATTAAAATTTTAAAATTAATTCATAATATAACTGATAGGAGATTATTAGACGCATATGAAAGTATGGAAATTACTAAATGTAAGAATAGTTTAAATAGAGATAGAGTGCCTATTCCGTAGAGTCCATTGTATTGGTTGATCGAGTGTGACTAGTGGGATTCCAGGATTGGTTCCTTTGGTTCCGCGTGATTATGCAAACATTTAGCATAAAAGAGAGTTAGGTAGATTTTAAGTTTAATTTTAATCATCTCCTGATGATGCTAACATGGTTAGCGAAACGCGCGACGAGTGCAATAATTGTGTTGCGGTATTGTGGATAAAACTGCGTTTTAGTAAAGGTTGTTAGGTATATCTATTTTCCTTACAATTAATTGAAACTATGAATACTCTCAAGCCTAATAAGAATATTTACTAATAAACGATTAATTAATTAGACTTGACTTTATGTCTAATGGCTTACTTATATATAATAATTAATATAATATTTTACAATCCTTAACTAAATAAATATTAATACTAACAGTAGACCTTGAGATTTATTAGATCCTACTTCAATAACTGCATTAGCAAATTTATCCTGAGGCTCTTCTAGCGGCCTATTATAAAAACTGGAAAAAGTGCTCGAAGCGGGAGTCCAACCTGCTGTATTCTTAATTGCTTCTATGTTTACACCCGCTTTAAATGCAGCTGAGGTTGTAGTGTGGCGTGCACTATGGGCTAAAAACATGGAGGTATCTACAGCATCTAAATGTAATGTCATTTTAATCCATCTGCTTATTGTTTGTGAGGATGCTGGACCATACGGTTTTTTGTGTGTAAGTATCAATTTTTCTTCAGTTTTGCGAAAAGGTCTCGTTCTTTTGATGTAGTCCTTGATAGTGGAAGCCACGCAAAGCTCTTGTTTAGTCTTAAAAAAAGTGGCTGGACTCTGCCTTTTGAACTTTGCTGGCAGAGGTCAGTGCCATGCGAGTGACTAGCCTATAAGTTGCGTATTCTAAGTTTAGCTCGTCTAGAGAATACAATGTGCTTAAATATTTTAAAAGTGGGTCCGGATTCCAAGTAATTTTATGTTTGGCAAGTTTTTCGATGGAATTTATTTCTTTTTAAGGGGCCGATATTTTTTTGGAGGGTATCCAAGCAACTCGTTTTAAAGGTTTTTCTCGTAACCACTCTCACTAAAGTGTTTTGAATAAATACGAGCATACTTAATATTAAAACTATCAGAACGTTTGCACAAATGTTTCCATATAACCTCCAAGTCCTTGCCTTTTGGGAAGGTAAAGAACTATACATCCGTCGAAAAGCCTATGGCAGTGTTATTAGCACGGCAACCATACACAGCACATCTTACTTTAACGCTTTTCACCGAAAAATAGTCCAAATAATCTAAATAATTCGTCAAAAAACACTACGGCACTTCAATGTTAAATAGATTGTAATGGTGATTTTCATCACTATCTGACGTCAAGCGCCAAAATTGTTCCCCCCCATTCCTGAGCGGTATCATATCTCTTTTTATTTGTATCAAAAAGTTAGGGTAGAAATCAATTATTTGCTTAGTTTCAGTAATTTGGTGACATTAGGATTAAAACAGTATTAGACATTTTGATAAAACAATTCTCAATAGTTATAAAAAATTGCAACATTTTAGGCAAGATATTAATGGAAGAGAGTGTGTTTTGAAAACAATATGTGAAAATACTGATTATACACACTTTGATGATGAAGGTGGTCTACTAGGGCAAATTTTGCATGTCTTCCTTACGTAAGTATATTTACCAATCTGCTACATGTCATTATGGTAGTTTTTTTTTAGATCTACTTTTATGACAGAAATGTGACTTTCTGCTAATCGGGGATTTCACTTCTCTCCATAATATGTACGTAGGTTATGGGAAATAGCAATTTTTTTAAATCGGCAATAAAGTAGTATATTGCCTGCCGAGGCTGATAGTCTTCATAGCCGCGCGTAGAGAGACTAGCAATTCAGCCAAGGCTCTCAATCTACTTAGATGCTGAATTGAACATATATGTTTTTTCGCTGGTTGTTAAATATGTTTTGCAAATTATTACAATTCCCAAAATCTCTTTATTTTTCCTATCGTGATTAATCCTTTAGAAATCGCAGTTATTAGTTTGGGTTAGTTCAAAACATCCAACAAATTCATTTTTTGCGAGCAACACTCATAATAACGACACGTAGTGATGTTAGAACGTTTAATAGCGACAAAAAGTCAAGAAATCTGAAACAGTTTTTTCTAAGTACAATATCACTCGATGTATTATAAATATAAAAGTCCATATTTTTAGAATCATGAAAGTTGTACAAGAAATAAATTCCCGATAAAAAATATCGAAGTCGCAATAGTAATAGTAAGTGCCATCAGTCTTAAAGTAAATTTTTACTAAAGAAAATTATTGTGGTGGACATCATCAATAAACCATCTAAAATCTGATACTATCTTGAGATAGTACAATGTTTATATTAGTTACTTTCCATAGATATCGTGGTGGTGGCAATGAAATCACCGAAAATTATAATAAAATCTATAATGCAATTAATTAAAATCTGGTTTTAAGCAAGCTTATATTAAACATTCCAAATTGCTCATAGGAAATGCAATCTACGTCAAAATTGTTACACATTCTTTATATTCTGCCAAATATTATAATCGAATCTTTCCGAGTTGCCACGGGATGTGGCCCGTCAAATCTCATCGTCCTCCCCCAGGCTGGAGAACACCGAAGTACAAAGTCTGGAGCTGATCATTGACAGTTCGTGACAAGAGGGGCTGCAATGTATTAGCAGGCAGGAACTTGAAACTGGTGAGAGCAGTTTGATTACGGAGACTGACGCCTTCGCCGTTTCGAGTTGCCACGGGATGTGGCCCATCAAATCTCATCGTCCTCCCCAGACTGGAGAGCACCGAAGTACAAAGTCTGAAGCTGATCAATGACAGTTTGGGATAAGAGGGGCTGCATTGTATTAACAGACAGGAACGTCAAACTGGTGAGAGCAGTTTGATTACGGGGAGTGTCACCTCTGCCATTCCGAGTTGCAACGGGATGTGGACCATCAAATCTCATCATCCTCCTCCAGGCTGGAAAACACCGAAGTACAAAGTCTGGAGCTGATCATTGGCAGTTTGTGACAAGAGAAACTGCATTGTATTCGCAGATAGGAACGTCAAACTGGTGAGAGCAGTTTGATTACGGGGAGTGACACCTCCGCCATTCCGAGTTGCCACGGGATGTGGCCCATCAAATCTCATCGTCCTCCTCCAGGCTGGAGAACACCGAAGTACAAAGTCTGGAGCTGATCATTGACAGTTTGTGACAAGAGGGGCTGCATTGCATTAGCAGGCAGGAACGTAAAACTGGTGAGAGCAGTTTGATTACGGGAAGTGACATGCCCGGCATTCGGAGTTGCCACGGGATGTGGCCCATCAAATCTCTTCGACCTCCCCCAGCCTGGAGAACACCGAAGTACAAAGTCTGGAGCTGATCATTGACAGTTTGTGACAAGAAGGGCTGCATTGTATTAGCAGGTAGGAACGTCAAACTGGTGAGAGCAGTTTGATTACGGAGACTGAGGCCCCCGTCATTCCGGTTGTCACGGGATGTGGCCCATCGAATCTCATCCTCCTCCCCCAGGCTGAAGAACACCAAAGTACAAAGTCTGGAGCTGATCAATGACAGTTTGTGACAAGAGGGCTGCAATGTATTAGCAGACAGGAACGTCAAACTGGTGAGAGCAGTTTGATTACGGGGAGTTACGCCCCTGCCATTCCGAATTGCCACGGTATGTGGCCCATCAAATCTCATCCAGGCTGGAAAACACCAAAGTACAAAGTCTCGAGCTGATCAGTGGGGAGTGACCCAACCAACCCTATTTTTACCACTGTCAGACTAGGGGCCACCAAAAATATGAGTCTGAGGCCGATGCTTCCAATGGAGGCGGCCCTAGGTAGTAGATGCAAACGCTTACTCGCATCGTCCGCTGAATGACCACCCCACCAGAACTGGGAAGCGCTAAGTGGTTTTTCCGAATCACGTTTCGCTTCCGCGCTGGTTGTTCCCGTTTCCACAGTAGAAATATATGGACATGATGGTGCTTAAAGGATCAAAATATTCCAGAAATAAACTCCCCGGCCATTGGGATCTCCGGGCCCTGGATGGCCCTGGGAGTCCTTCATTCCGCATTTCACAGATAGCAAAGATACCAAACTAATTTAGAATAGATTTCTGCAACATAAGAAGCCTAAATACAAACAAAATTCGGTACACCAACATCTACAAGCAAATAGACCACACATACTAGCCCTTAAAGGAACACAAGTATGTTCTAAAACAGCAACAGTAAACTACCCCTATCCTGGTTACGATTTAGACATAAGTTCGGAATATGCCTTTTTGTCTGAAGCGACTTTTGATGTCACCGCGAGGAAACACTCGAACCGAACAACCTTGACGTCATGTGGTTCAAGTTCACCGCCAAGGGAGTAACCAAATTTATATGTTGTCTCTATCGCCCTCCGAGCGATAGAGCCTACCAAAACTTTTTTACAACACTAGCTACCACTTTTGACTCAATGCAGGTCGATCACCCCAGTTCAGAAATAATCGTTCTGGGACCAATGCCCACAACACCAACTGGCTCAAACATCACAACAAGGCCGACAACGAAAGTAGAGAAGCTGAAGCATTTGCCATCTGCTGCGGGCTTACTCAACTTGTAGACGAACCAACTCGAATTTTAGAGAGGGGCGAATTCGCTGCCCTCCTGGATATTTTCCTAACCACCAATCCTGACCAGTACACAATTACATTAGGTACTTCCGACCATAATCTTTTTACAACGGTTTGTGAATTGCCACTTCTACAGAAGAATCCAGCATTGCCTCGCAAAATCTGGAATTACATCTCTGCAAACTGGTACGATCTAAGGAAGTTCTATCTAGATTTTCCCTGGCCCGCCGTCTGCTTTGGCACTAACTACCCGTCAGTCTGCTGCGAAAAAATTTCACAAGTAATCTCCTCACGAATGGAAGCATACATCTCAAATTCCATCAAGTTACCATAAAAAGGAAAGTACTGGTTCGACAGAAGATGCGAAAGGGCTGTAGGTAGGACACAGCAAGCCTACAAGTACTGGCAGCTAAATCAGACCGCTGAAAATCGCAATTATTTTGTCGAAGCGAGAAACTAATGCAAACGTGTGATCGACGAAAGTAAGGACCAACACAATCAAAGGATCAGGAACAAACTGTTGGTAGCAACGGCAGTAAGTAATAACTTTGCAAAAACGTCTCTCCCACCTTTGACAGACGAACGTGGCATCACGGCTACTACAGCCAAGAAAAACAAACATGCTTGCCAAAATGTTTTCATCGCACTCTACCTTAGACGTCCCCCAAGGCAAGGCTCTCACCACCATATCGAACATCAACACTACCATGGCAGAAGTCAAGTTTCATCACCCTGATATTCATAAAATCCTTAAAGAACTAGATACGCAAAAGGCATCGGGCAATACGTACCATCGTGTTAAAGAACTGCGCCGACGAACTAACGCCCGGTTTACCTTAGGCTTTTTTCTCTGTCTTAGGGAAAAGGGATTTACCCATCTTCTTGGAAAGTCAGTCTAGTACAACCTGTTCCAAAAAAGCCAAGAAAATTACCCGGGCACCCCCTCAAACTATCATCAAATTGCCTTGCTTCCAATAATCTTCAAAGTCATGGAACGTGTAGTCAATCAGCAACTACTCAAGTACTTCGAGAACATCAGAATAATCAGCGATAATCAATACGGCTCTATACACTGCAGCAGTTGCTCTTGCTCTACAAAGCGCAAATAAGACCGTGCTTAGAATATTGCTCACACATCTGGGTGCCGCACCAAAGCACACCCTAAAGCTGCTGGATTCCAATCAGAAGAGAGCTGTGCATCTTGGCGGCGACCCGGAGTTGACCCGGAATCTGGATAGTCTGGAACAGCGCAGACATGTGGCCGAGATGTCCCTGTTTTACAGATACTTTCACGGGAGATGTTCCCAGGATTTACCCCGCCTCATCCCGCCCCTGGCAGCGCCTGTCAGACAGTCACGACAGACGGCAAGAGCGCACCAGTTCGTCGTACAACTGGAAAAACCTGGCACATCGCTTTACAAAAACTCCTTTGCCTGGCGCACTGCATTACTGTGGAACTCACTCCCAGGACATCTGTTTTCCCCTAATTACAACCTACAACTGTTCAAGAACCGTGTCAATCAACATCTTCGCACACACACCGCTCGTCGAGCCCCATGGGATCTCCCTTTAGTGTGTTTGCACTAGCATAAAAAAGAAAATTAATGTTAATACTTCAGGGCAGGGAATATTTTAATGGAAAAAAGCATCTCGGTAAGCTTTTTTGTAATTCAATATAGATCGCAGTTTTCAATATACAGGTTCTTCTGAAAACTATCTGTTTATTATCCAAATATAGTTATGTGCAAGAATGCTTATTTAATTTTTTATGTTGAGTACGGTTTCCGTTTGACATTGTAACGACTCAAAAATAAAGTAGATCCTTGCGTACTATTTGACCAAATGTGTGTATTTATTTTATAAAAGATAAACAAATATCTCCTATTTAGTGGAGTTAAAATGAAAAATAAATATTGAATTTAATTTGCACTTGGTCAGTACATAATTTATACATATTGAAAATGTGCTTTATATTAAATCTGGTTAAATTTGCTGTCAACAATATCACAAAACCGATTATTATAATTATGTGTGGTTTTAAAGTTAATACAAAAGACAACAACCACTTTTCAATTAATTTTGCTTTGCCCCCCCATATTTGATGCAACCCATTCGTTTTTTTTTTTTAATCAACGAATCACTAATATACTTAAATAACCTCATTTAATAAATGTCACTTTATAAAAATATATGATCGTTATAAAAATAATTTTTGGCATCACTATGCGATGGTCGTTTAAGATATTGTCTTAAAAGTTACTTTACGTAATCAATATGTTTTCCCATAGTCTCGTCTCCCAAGTTATTTAATTTGCATGAATTGGACCAGCGAATAATAATAATAATATTTGTATAAACTGTTTGCTGTGGAGGAGAGACGCCTGCTTAAACTATACTTAGGCGATAGATCAGTTTAAGAGCGGCCAATTTTGGGAGTCCATACAAGAGGTTTTGAGATCACACGAGAGTTGAATTTGACACCTCAGAATCGTATAGCAAACACTCGAGCCATCGAAATACACCTGTTCTCCACAAATGAACCCGTTGAAATGTATGTCCGAGTGTATCCCTAACTATTATCAATGGGCTTAGAAACGCCATTGTTGATTTACATGCGTTTTGCTCTAATATTTAGTGTAGGACTAACGACTCTTCTAAAATAAAATAAGAACTATGTATGTATGTATTAGTTAGGTATCAGAATTTAAAATTTGATTGGTTAAAAAAAAAGATGACTTTAATGTATATTTTAATTAAATACGGTTCACTTGTGATCATAAAGCCAATTAAACTAATATCTTTATATGAATTGCAAATATTTTTAACAACATTTTTCTCAAAGAAGCTGTGCTACATGTTTGTCGACATATACCGAGTGGCCTAGATCCAATGTCACTCCATGCAACTTTGTTGTTAATATTTTTTGCATATTCGTTTTCTGCTATAAGTACCCATTTTAATGACAAGTTTATATTTGCTGTACGGATACATCCTTTTTCAAAAAAAATAAAAAATGGTCTCTCTGTCAGGTTATCAATGGCAAACTTCAAAATGTTTTTATTTTAATATATTTAGTATTAAACTCTGATAATAATGGTAATGCTATATTATCCCTTTTGCTTGTTTCAATACAAATTATGTGAAACTATTTTTTTAAATAGTTAATTAAATTGCATATTTCTTTAATACTTTAAATAGAACGTGTCATCTTTTATGCTACCAAATTGAGGGGTAGTATATAAAAAAATACATAATGATATTAAAACAGAGCAGTCATTTTAACATGTGACATCATAAAAAAGAAAATTTAAATCATCGTGCTCATATGCACAAATATGCAGGATGCTATTTAAATTAAAAAGATTTTCTGCACTTCCGTTTAAACCGGAATTGTCATCGAACTTTTGACATATCTAAAATAATTAAAATTTTCACTTTAATATACGATAATTTATTTTCAATTAACAACAAGGTTATGAGAGGTTACATTGCATCTGAATAACCCGATAGCTAGCTCGTATATGATCACTTTTTGATGTAAAAGTAGCAACTAACTGTAACAAAATTATTTATGTGTCTTTCGTTTCAGTCCCAATAATGGAGAAGGTCCTGATCCAGCTCTTGATATTGCTTACTCTGATGCACAAAAGGCTGGCGAGTTTGGAGCGGACTGTAGTACGCTATACTCCCAATGTAACATGGAAAGAAGTTTTTTTAATATGTTTTCTATATATGGAAATGAATAAATGCGTAGAAGAATAACTAGAGTTTATTGAAATAGAAGCACAGGCTAAATATTATACATACCAGTTACAGTACATACGAATATATTTTATCGGATTGTTTGAACTGATTGATTTTAGCCGAAAGACGTGTCAATTATAAAATATATTTCTCCTGCTAAGAAATGGCACGGGGATACGGTATTGCAGTTTCCGTTGGATCGTCTGCTTAGTCGTAACTCCCTATTTCGGCATGGCTCGGTATCCAAAGGGAGGAAAGACATGAAATATCAGTGTGTTTTGTTTTTGTAAGGCTAAATTTGGCTACGTGCTCAAATAATTTGTATTGTCATGAAGGTGAGGTCTGAATTTTAGCAATACTGCGTATTGCATAGATGGTGGATATGTTAGTGTTATGGTAAATAGTATCCGTCATGCTTTGAAGACTTGGAGTGACTGTGGCTCCAAAGGCTACTGTTTAGATTTTCGGGGCTTAGTTCCGTAGAAACAATGATTGATTGATATAATGTTATTAGAGTTGGGTAATCTGATGCTCATTTTATGCTGAAGAGAGCACGTAGTATAATTAGATCCTTATGTGCATTTGATTTCAGGGAAGACAGATGTTATGTCCAGTGTAGTTTGTTGTCAAACGTTATACCCTGAAATTTTATCTGTTTTCTAAATGTAAGATTAATATTTTGAAAGAGTATAATGTTTAATTTGGATCAATTACTTATTGTATAGAAATGGGAGATCACTAAATTTGAGTTGGTGGTTTAAGGACAATTATTGTACTTGTATTTTGGCCTTACGTGAGGATGCTGATGTGTAGAGGGCTATTATATCATCGGCAAAAACCTGAAAGTATTTTGCTTTATGATAAGCTAATGAGTGTTGTTTATAGGCTGAAGAAACAGATCAAATCGAATAGATCAAATAGATTGTGTTGTACACGAAGGGAGAAGTATTGCTGTAAAGTTAGGGTAGGATATTGCACTTCCATGTGATAGATATTATTGGCCTTTGAAATGTCTAAGGAACAAGCGACTAGATGTTTCTGTTAAAACATGGTTGGATATCGATTTCCAGACAAGCTCAGTGATCTGTTGTTGATCTGCCTCTGTGACATTGACACATGGTTTTCTAGTGAGAAAGATTACCTTTTAATAACGGTTCTCATGTAGAAACATTTCAATATCAACCCTATTCTGTAACTTTCATTCGAAAGTATTTTCAATGCAAGATATTTTTAGAGAGCAAGCAACACTTTTATGTTCTTTTTAGTTGCAAATACTTTCATCGTAAGGTGTATTTGTAGAAATTCATGATTATATCAGTAAAATCGTAATTAGGAAATGGATTCGCGAGTCGGTTGCAGCCTTATTTTAGCTTATAATTTTGAAATAGTTTGAATCAATAGCACAATGCTTTGCAGCACAGCGGTTGAGATACTATGTTAGGTGGGGAGCGAGATCATGCATCAAGGCTTTCCTCTACTATCTTCTTCTTAGTTCGTTTATTTTCAGTTGTCACGATCCAATTATTGTTAGATCGTACTAAGTTAATTTGATTTTATTTGTCAACTGCAGTCTGAATGAAAATATATTAATGATGTTGCTCTACTTTTGCACAACTAACATTAATTTTTGCATGAAATTGGTTCTACGAAAAAACAATCTTTCTTTTAAGTACTAATCTATTATTTGTTTTAATATTAGTTTATTATAGTTTGATTAACTCTTCCTTGATAGAAATCTAGCGCATATTTTGATATTGATGGTGAAAAGCTATGATACAAACATTAATATATTTTGTATTCAATTGTGATTACGTTTTTTCGTGTTAAAACGGTTTAATCGAAAAAATTACTTTGAAGATGGAAAATGGTGCAAAATCAAGAACATTTTCAACCATATGCACAATCACAATGAGATTTTGCATTTGGCTTTTTAGCCAAAAAACTCAATAAATTTTGGATACACTTTTCCAACATAGTCGAAACTACCAAAATTAGATTTTACCTCAGACTCCTTTCCCCAAATTATACGTAATGTCTTTTAATGCTCACACATCCCCTCCCCATAATCAATATTAAAAAAATATATAGACGTGATTAATTTAACTTTACGCCGCGAAATTATGTTTTGTACCAGGATATTTACAAAAAAACGAATTTAGGGAGTCTGACACAAGTTCTAATTTTGATGTTGCAAGATGGTGCCAAACTAGGGCAACAACATCCGTATTATATTTTTCCTTTAATTTCAGTGTCTGGAGTTAGCAAGGAAGTTCAGCGATGTTTTTTTTATCTAGTTTTATTATACTTAAATATTTTCGTTACACTCAAACTCATTTTGCTGAGCTTTTCGATCCGTTATTATTCTGCCACACTATCTTGTTCAGTTTCAGCTTCACGTATATCTTATTTTAACAAATTTTGCAAGAATTATATAATATTCAAGATATTTTATTTGAAAATAAGTATGCACTCATTGAAAAAACAGTTAGCGGCATATCAATTAATATTGATCCATTTTCGCAAATAGAATACCAGCATACTTATGTTAATATATAGTATAGCTAGAGACAAATGTTGTCTAGCCAAATTAATTTTATCTCTCAAATTTTGGGAGATGAAATTAATTTGGCTAACAACTGAGAATTAACGAACTAAAAAGAAGATAGTAGAGGAATGCGTTGATGCGAGATTTGGCTCTCCACCTAACATAGCATTTCAACAGATGTGGTGCAAGCAAAGAACCTGAAAATATTGTTAGTTTAAAAAACTTCTCAAAGAGGTTACCAGTTTCCTTTGTAACTTATGCAGATTTGGAAAGTCTTCTAGTAAAATGTACAGATAAAAAATTGGCAACTAATACAACAAAGTCTAAAAAATTATACCAACATGAACCATTTAGCATGGCGTATTACTTAAAATGATTCTATGATTCTTCGCTTTGTGAATTTAAGCTGTATACTGGTCTAGATTGTGTAGCATGGTTCGTGATGAAACTCGAAAGAATTGCTCAAAATGTAGTCAGTATATTTAAATCCAATTTCATTGCCACTAACTCAAAAAGAAAATCGTGCCTTTTATCATTATAAAGTGTGTGTTTGATCTGACACCGGCTACAGAGTATGAGATCATTGCCATTTTTCAGGAATTTGAGAGGTGCGAGTCATAATTCCTGTAATCTAAACTATAAAAAATTACACCTGTATTATTTCATAATGTTTCAACGTACGATAGTCATTTTATAATTAAAACTATCTTCTGGAATTAAGGTATCAATTAGTTTGCTGCCTCTTAGCATTTCCTTTACTAAATATATTGCAAATTTAAAAATGATGAGTGCTCACATTTTAAAATATTTTTACTTTCTAATTTTCTGTTATAAATACCATAGCTTATTTCTATTAACACTTTTGTATGCGTTACAGCACTTATAAATTCAATTTTTTAGTACTTATTACAGCAGTTTCATCTACAGCTTCATATGTCACTATTGCCAGAGCATTATCAATTCTTTCTTGTAGTCTTGTGAATATTATAGTTTCTACAAATAGAAGAACTTGTGTTTACCAAATAGATTGGTAGGTACTGATAAATGTAAATTTATTATACTTACTACATTTGATGTAGTTTATTATTCTTGATCTTATCGCAAACTTCCTGTATTTTTAATTATGTTTTAGAATTTTATTTTAAGGCACAACTTCTAAAGATGCTCGCCTAGGCTTGAATCGTAATTCCGTACTTGTGTCTAAATAGATATCATTAAATGCTTAATGCATTTCGGACGGAAAAAAATTCTTTGCATTTGACTCTTGTGTTTGTCAGTTACTTAAAAAGGATTAAGAAAATGGCAGGACATGATATTACTTTAAAGTGACTGGACAGTAACTGAAATACATACTCTCATTTCATGTTGATTATAGACGGTACTTTACCATTGTGTATTTACACCACATTTTATACTTATTAAAGAGACTTCAACGCAACCATATCTAATTATTTTAAACACTATAGCTTTAAGTATCACACTTACGAAACACGAAACGAGACGAAGATGTATCGAGCAAAGATTATTCTTATTTAAAGGAAACCTACTACCATTTAATTCAGCTATAAATTACGGAAAGTTGCAGTTTTATGTTGCCGCTTTATTGCAACATTATGCTATACTATTAGGAAATAATGCTAAATGGTCTGACATTTCCTTGCATTACCAATCCTTTATATAGAACCCTATTTCCAGTAGTTTATTTCCCTTTAAGTTCGTAAGGGAGTTGATTATATTGAGGCGTTCCTAACAGTCATTTTATACTCAGGAACAAAATTATGTGGATTATTTGTTCACTTTGAGGTATGAAACTACGAAATGACAAATGGTTGTCTCGATATACGTAAATTGCTTACCTGTATCCCTAAAAGTATTTCCTGGAGGTTCTGGGTATTCACTAATAGATAAGACTATTTCCGCTTTACCACCATCAACACGTTTATTTTTCGCTACTTTAATTTACAGAAAAGTCTAAAACTAAAAATTCGTTCACTAATCGGCAAATGGGCTTTGTTTTCAGAGTAGTATCCTACAACGCGTCACTTCTTCTCGTGGATCGCGTAAGTGGCAATGTGTGTCTATGTAGAAAAGACTAAATCGCCATCCATAGAAATTGTATTTGTGTTAACCATACAGGTTAACAAAAATCACCATTTATGACTTTCTTGAAGGCAATGCATTTATTATTATATTCATGTAATCACTGCTTCCAAAAGTGACTCTGAAAACGTTAGCCTAATCAAATTTAAATGACTTAAACCAGGATTTTGGATAGAGCTGTTTAGAGGCAAAAAAATCAATAAATGCCTCAAAGCAAGGAGTTCCAGGTCGCTTGGATCAGCGCTAAGCTAGTGTACAATTCCTGGTATGATGAAGTTAGGGATCCTAAGATGTAGTTAAAATGACGCTTGGACTAGGATAAATTGAAATTACGAGAAATTGAAGGAGGGGATACCGTCAATTGGGGTGACTTGAGACATTTTTGAAATTTATTTGCTTGTATTTTTTGAATGGATCGACCAAGAAGTTTATATACCCCTCAAAAGGTTAGTCCCGATCTCTAGTTTATATATTTAAAGTTCTATACCATTATGATTTTTAGATTCTGTGAGAGAAAAAAAAGTTAGGGTATTAAGTCACCCCGTGGGTCGGGGTGACTGATACACAGCTTTCATTTTTTAGTACACCGGCACCGTATGTTTAACTTTCCTCTTAGCAGAGAAAGATTTAATAAGGAAAAGGAAACAATTAGGAATATAGCGGAAGTTAATGGTTTCAATACTAACTTAATAAATAGACTAATTAATAGGCATTTGTTTAGAAAGACCATTCGTGATTCCACTTTTTTCGTTAATCAGGATGAAAATACAAAATATGTTTCGATACCGTATAATCCTCAGTATACTAGAGGACTCCAAAAAGTTTTTAAGGAAGTAGGTTTAAAATTAGTATACCAGACTCAGTTTAACATTAAGAAACTATTAGGTGGTCCTAAGGACAAAATTGAAATGTTAGAAAGAAGTGGAATATATGAAATTGGATGTATGGATTCTAACCAAAAATATGTTGGGCAAACTAGACGATCTATACAGACGAGATTCAAAGAACATATAGCTCATTTAAAGTATGGCAGAAAAATCAAGTGTTGCCGAGCATGCTTTTGATAATAATCATAGAATAACAATAACAAATTTAAAATTAATTCATAATATAACTGATAGGAGATTATTAGACGCATATGAAAGTATGGAAATTATTAAATGTAAGAATAGTTTAAATAGAGATAGAGGGCCTATTCCGTATAGTCCATTGTATTGGTTAATCCAGCGTGACTAGTGGGATTCCAGGATTGGTCCTTTTTAGTTCCGCTTAATTGAGCAAACAGTAGTATAAAAGGGACCTAGGTAGATTTTAATTTTAGTTTTAATCATCTCCTGATGATGCTAACATGGTTAGCGAACGCGCGTCGAGTGCAAAAATTCTGTTTCGGTATTGTGGATAAAGCTCAGTTTTATTGATACACGTGTCTATTCCTTTATAAATAGCATTGCTGTTCTATTCAAACGCCTTGTTTGTCAGATCTGACGTCTATCAAAAGCAACATTTAGATGCTATTTCCGTAGTTACGTAATAAATTTCAAGCTCGCTCGATTCAAAACTTGATATTATCAGCGAATAACAACTACGATAAGAAGATTCACTCTACGCGGCGGCACGTCAACGGTAGGTCTCCTTCCCCGCGCGAAAACTAGCATGATACTGGCATGTGACCTTTGGACCCGGCGCACACTGGTCGAATTTCTAGGAAAGCTGGCCATAATAAGGTTTAACAGAAATAAGATATAAAAGTAATTAAGTATTACACGTTTAATATATCGTGTTTTAGACAAATAATTGTTGAATTTTTTGCTCATCATCTATATTTATATATAGGGAGTATCAATTATCACTGACGATAAAAATCATGTATAAAGATCATTTGTATGTTCTTAAATCGTTCTAAGAAATGATTTTGAAAATTAAGGGCTCCTTCGTGGTAAAAAAGGGTTTTAAATTTTTAATTCGATGATCCAAATTTTGATTTTGCAACGGTTAATTCAGGAGTCTTACGAGCAAAATGAATGTTAAGCGGACGACAGAAACGCGTTGATGAGGGCCTACAATTTTGCCATACATGTATTTCCGAGTTATCGCTATTTTTAAAAATTAATCTAATAGGGACGAAACTAGTAAAAAATATAGAAGCATCAGTGCAGCTGTTGTTCAAAAACACTTGATTATATACTATCCCAAGGTAATATCAAAGTCATATTTACAAATTAAAACTAAATTATAAATTGTTTTTCTGCTGATTCAGCCAAATTATTTATTACCTCTTTTTTATAATAACATCAGTCTTGCATCAGCAATAATGATTCTACCTAAATTTCAGCTTCAGTTTCACTTACTACAATATTATGGGATTAGGGGTGGGCGACAATAATCGATTATTCGATTCACTTTTAAGATATTACCGATTAATCGACTTATCGATTAATATTTCAGAAAATATCGATAATCGATTATTTCGATTAATCGATTATTCAGTTATTTGCTAAAATATTAAGCGTTTAATCGATTATACAATTTCTTGCCCACCCGTACCGATAAATATACAACAGATATAGCTTTTATAATTCCAATTTAATAATGCGTTGCGTTAAGGGTAATTTAAATGACATTTGAAAATACTTTCAGTACAACATATGAAGCAATAAAAAAACAGAGAAACGTAAATGCTCAAACAAGACAGCAGCAGGGAAAACTGCTCACGTTACAAACTTAGCCAATAAGGGATCATTTCGACGCGCCATTTTCTGATAATCTGGCTTCAGTTGTTGCACAATTAGGTATAACACAACACATAACCTTAACGGAGTGTTCGCACGTTAGCAGTATAGTACATCAGTCTTTATCTTTTTATTATGTATTTGGGCAAAACTATATGATAAAAAGGATCACTCTCCGCGGCGGCATGTCAACGGTGTGTCTCTTTCCCCGCGCGAACACTAGCAGAATATCGGCAGGCCATGATACAAATAAAACAATCAGGCGACCTTTGACGCGGCGGCCATAGACAGCTCATCCTTTTCTTTTGTCAGATTAATTTTCACGCCTAAATTCTATAGTTGAGTCAATATTCGATATAAGATAATATCGCTATTTTTTAGTTGTTTTGTATGACAAAATAGGAATGAAATATACAGTAAAAATATTGTGCGAAACCTTTAACCAATTTTAAAATCACCCAAAACGCCAAAATTTAATTGAATATTAAAAGATGGGGCAATTTCGAGCAACATTTTCGTCTTGATGTCTTTTGTCAGAATATTAGTATTCGGAAATATTGTGAAATCATTAACACAAAATCAAAATCTTTTCAATATTAGTTATTACATACCTTGAGTATTGTTATCAGTAATAACTAATTAAAAACGTTAACAGATTTTTGAAACAGCCAGTTGAATACAAACTTTACCAAAATATTTATTTGGTGATAATAATAAAAAAAACCATAACGTAAGTTTGACATTAGGAATTGCAAACAATTCAGAAGATATCAATTGTGTTTTTACAAAGCCAAATAGAGTATTAGAGTGCTATAAATAATTTCGTCATAAATTTGATTAGATATAACGCAAACGAAAATATAGCTTATGGCCAGCTTTTATTTAAATTCAACCTGTGTGCGGCGAAGTTCGCCGAACGTTACCAGGCAACGAAGACGATTCCTTTGTAGCGCTCTCTTGCCATTAAGTGGGCCTTCTTGTCATAGTTAATATTCGCTGATATTATGTTGAGTTTAAATTTAAAACACCGTTTTTATTTAGAGTAAGATTTGGCTCTATTTTTATAAGTACGTATTCTAATTAATTTCGATCGGATAAAAAATAGTATGTGCAACTCGTAGAAAAAGCACATTCCTGGACTCCTGTGTTGCTGGCCTCGGCTGCGCCTCGTCCAGCAATTACCACAGTCGTCCAGGAATGTTTTGCTCCTAGTTACACAATATACTATTACAATACGAGTAACTAAAATAGGAAAATGAAATCTGAAAAGCCATCTTCTTTGTTTTTGTGGTATAGGTAAACGGTACTTCACTTCGAAAGGGTAAATGAAACTTGTGTCTTTAACATCAGACCACGTAAATGTATCTTACGAAACTTTGTAAGGTTTCAGAAGTGATAAATCAACCGCCTTGTTGGCATCATTGAACCTGGCACAATGGAGGCCTTAGCAAGCCATTTTGCTTGTCTTTTCACAGAACTAACTTGAATTCCAATAAGCAAAAAATCTTCTTCCTTAATGTCATTTTAATCAACTTCGAATTTACTCCAATCCGTCTGGGAGTTTCCAAATTTTGAAAATATAGGGAGTTCGCCTGACTCATCTGATAATAAATTACTCTTATCTGCATTTTCAATTCAATCGTCGTGTCTAATGAAGGTTTCATTGAGATCGAAATCGTTGGTTTTAGGAGCGGAATCTGTATTGACAACGCTTTTTCCTGTTTTTCTATTTCTGTGGATTATCCTTAGGTTAGTCATTGCTATATCTTAACTTTCTTAAAATATCAATCAAAAAACTTTCCATATTGTGTTGATTAGTTTCAGCCTCTTCTGTTGTAGTGTCTCGGAATTTGATCCAAAACTTTCATCCTGTGAATAGAAATTATTACACATTCTTTAAATCTAGCTTTAATTATTTTGGCAGTGTTTGTTTTCATTTTGCAAAGTTCCTCTATTGCCTATGTGAGTTGAATTTTTGGGTAAAGAATAAACCGAAAATAATTTTCTTTACATTCAACAATGACATGAGAAGAAAGGTGCGACGATAAATTGTAGCCAATTAAGGCTCGTTGTGGGTCTTGTCTCTTCAAATAGGGCCAAGGTATCATAGAAAACCATTCATTAAAAGTTTTATGGTCTCTCCAACCTGATTTGGTATTGCCATATCGCGTTCCTGTTGAACAAGTCGTCCATGTGTGCATAGATGAGTAGAACGATATATCACGAATTGTGGTAAAAGAGTACCATTTCCAGCACACATCATCATTATTGATGTAGAAGCTTCAGAATAATTTTAAACAAATTCTGGATGCTCACATCCTCTTTTAACGACAACGCGCTTGTTCCCAGGATCAACAGCCAAATTGGTCTCATCGTTGTTAATTATTGACCCTGGTTTTATATTTAACAATGAAATCTTTAAATTGTCGAAATATTTATTGTCAATTTGTAGGGAAACTGCTGCGCGACAGCGTTTGATGTTTTTCGCCATTCTTACTGGTAATTTTTGGCGATTTCGGCTTCAGTTACGTCCACTCTTCTCCTGTAATATTTTCCGTAATTTCGTCCTTGTTGATCTAGATAATTTTTTACAATAATTGCAATTGTATTGGCCTGACTTCCTAAGATGTCATAGAAAACCCCCACTACTTTGCAGTGATCATTTTATCTGTGAGAAATGTTTCCTTCTCTACAGAGAGCGCTGTTTGTCCTCCCTCCATGCTTCTTTCGATTTTTCCCTTTTAAACAGCGAAGCGGCTAATGTGAAATTCATATTATCAGTTCTCCCGTAATCTCATTTAGGGAACAATAATTTAAATCAATGGCTTTTATCTTTTATTGAGTACTATTTCCACTTTATGTAACCGAGAAATTTCGTCCGCATTAGAACTCATCTTTTTGAAATAGTAATCAAAGCTTATTTATCTATTATACCCATAGGCATACGAGAAATTCAAATAACGAAAATGAGAGTCTATTCAAAAAAGACAGTATCCACACACCATATAGAATATATAATTACTACATATAACAGTCGTTCAATATTGCACCGAAGGAAAAACATAGTATTTCTCCTGACTCGACTGAATATACATAATGTAATGGAATTTGAGCTTCTGGAGCATTATTTTATAATAGCGCTATACAATATTGCAGTAAAAGCTCTTCATTGCCAGCGTAGATCCAGAATTTCAAATAACGTGTGACATGGGATTATTTAATATGAACCCGAGATTCTGCTAAAGTAGAATGCATATAGGAGTACTCTATCTACCACTTATAAGCTATTTATTTCATTGAAGAAGTTTTAGTAAATATACCAGTGATATCGTGTAATTTTGTAAATATTTTACAGCATGAATTGTAATCATGTTGTTCTATATTCCTGTTCACGATACACATATATGTGTATCGTGTTCCTGTTTATAAAAATCATCCGTTATATCAATGGAGAATGTCGTCGATAAATTGCCTTTAAAGTTATTTATACCATGTATAATATAACGGAACCCAGTAGGGACACTGTAAGTTATTTTCCTTTGTTCTCAATAGCTGATTCTCGTAGCAGTGCAGTATGGCTTTAGCTTTGTATATTCGACATACAGATGTCTATAGATATTCTATTAATCATTAAAATTAGAAAGAGGAGATATAACTCAACAGTAGTAGGGAACCCGGGGTCCAAACTCAAAATAAGGCCCTTTTGTCACTCTCATCGGACTCGATGGCATTGCCTCCCATTACTCTTTTTGTCATGCAGGTACCATCATCAGCACCATCACCTTAAGATCCACCGTTGTCAGTCGGCAATGCCAGAGTCTGCTGATTTTACCGTGAACGTGCCAGAAAGGCCTAACCGTCATGCAGGATATTTTATTTTCCAGTTTAGCTTGCTAATGCCTTTTGGTCCCTCTGGAGCAGCACTACTTAAGCAACTCTATCTACCACTCCTAAGGGTAGTTTTAAGGGTGAATTTTTAAGGGTGAGTTTTTAGGGATAGTTCTTGTTAGGAAAAAATAATTAATTAAAGACTTTTTGGTTTAATGTCTTTTTGGTACACCCACTTTCCTACGGACGACTCTAAATAAAATCCAATTAAAGAGAGAGACGATTGCTTGCGACGTGCATCTACATCTTAGTTTAACCGCACTTGGCAATAATGATCTGGACATGCTCATTTTTTTATTTTTTGAACTATCGAAAAGAAGTCGTAAATGTTGCCAGGGCTAATTACATTTTTTGTTCAAGCGGCAACGTCGACGGATTTATGTACGCACGCATTATGTGAACAGTTTTTACATTCACTACAAATACATTTTTTTCGGCTGTTTTCTTCGCAAAATATTTAGATTGTCATTATGAAGAAATGGAATTCAAAGAAAACTACCTTGCTATTCCAAAAGAAAAGAAAAACCCGGCTATTTTTATGGGATCACCAATTTCAGAAACTATGCTAATTTTCAAGTAAAAATGCCCCAATTACACTACTAAACCTTATGCTCTTATAGAAACTACGCAGACGCACCTTCTACCTAATTGTTGCAGCCAAGACACATATTTAAAACGTATTGTAAATTAGTAGTCTCCACAAGTAATAATATGCGTGATTTAATTTTGTGTCGCGTATTTCTTTCCTTTGCATTAGACAAAATAAAATAAAATTTAGTCTGTCTTCCTGGAGGGTGATGACAGAGATGTCTGGTACTCTGGAATTTGTTCCGAGACGTTACCGGAAGACATCCTGGTTATATGGCAATGTGAGGTACCAGGATCATCAAAACCTGAAAAAAATTAAACTGAGGCTGGTAAAAGTAATCACCAGGAATGTCAACTATTCTATCTTAATTTGGCAGGGAACAACAGGTATTTTAGTTCAGATTGTTAAGAAAGAGGTAAATAAATAAAAGGAGTAGAAATAATCTCTAGTCTGCTTCGCTAGAGAATGATAAAACACGTAGAAGGTAATTTATTAATTTGAAATTAATTAATATAACCCTGAGCAGAGTATGTTCAAAATTTGTTTTTGAACGGTTATATTTTAAAGCAAATATGGCACAAAGAATTAATTAATTAATAAAGAATAGCCAAATTGAAAGGTAATTAAATAGAAACCAGATAAGGAATTAAAGTTTTTTCAGTAAATGTGAGACAAAGATGAAGGTAAACACAGTAAAAGCTACAAAGGTAAATACTAAACCTATGGTCTTTGCCAAGAACCAAAGTTGTTTTAAGGAGCCACTCTTTAAATATCGGAATAGCTGTAACTTTTTGAACCAAAAGAAAAGGAGAAAAAAACTTTCTCAGAACACTTTAGCAGAATCTCGTTTTCGTGACAGAAAACAGGATGAGAAAACGTCTCCAACCCCTCTTTATTCTCCGATCAAAGTGAAGTTTCTCAGAAAATGCATTCGTGCACAATCACATAATTCCACTTTCCGTCATGAAGGGGTGTCTGGCTGATTCAAACCATGCAAACTTACGTATTGAAATTAGTTAATATAAATTTTTCTTCTGCTGTGTTTTGATAAAAATAATCATAATATTAGTTCTTTTACTAGTATGTAGCGTAATTATGCAATAATATATCTAAAAGAAATATTAATTTTATTCGAACGTGATGGGCACTGTCATCTATGATTTATGTAAAAAAATAGAAAACATCCTCATGATTGAAATTCGGTAGTACAACGGGTATATAAATATATTATAATCCCTTTCTTCAAAAAAAAAATGGCCAACTTAATATTTTTAGGTGGTCTACACTTTTTATATGGATTTAACACATTTTGCGATATTTTAATCGATTTATGTTTAAATCTACTGTCAATTGTTACATGTGTTCAACCATCAGCCATCCATCATCTATTGCCCCTGTGTAATCTATTAACTGTCAATTGTCACTTGTGATTCTAGTCTCTGTCATCCTTCATCCATTATCCTTGTCATTTGTCTAGAAAATACACGGTCATTCAAGCAGAGTCGAGTAGCATGATGTATAGCAAGGTCATAAACCCTGAGGATTATAACAAAATTACGTGAGTCA
>MU182825.1:231953-269048 GCA_016904865.1 Pissodes strobi
TACAATCAATATTTCAATATTCAGATTGCAATTTTACAAATAACTTCAGCTTATCAGGAAATTTATGACATCTTAGAAAGAACAGAAGTTGCCATAACTTTCTCTAAACTGAATTCGTTTTGATCTAGATTACCGGTTATGGATTTTATTATAGATCCTAGACCGTCAATTAGTCCTCTTTTAGAAAGTTTCGTTTTTAGTACTGGGTTTAATAATTGGTATATTTGTTGTCTTATTTTATTTTCCAAAGATAATATTAAGTTGCTCTTGCATTGAGTCCGTGCGAAAATTTAGGTTTCCGTTATTAAGTTCGTTCGCGGAATCTACTAGGTACAGTTGACGATTCCTCGATGCAAGTAATCTGATCGTTTTCACATACGGTTTGGTTAAAGTTATTATATTCAGGATTATAATAATAATTTAAATCGTCTTCTGGAAAATCGTAACTATTTGTCTCATAATACGAACTAAATTGATTTTGATCATTTTGTATAACTTCGAGGTATTGATTTTCATCTTCGATTTTAGTGTGTGTGTTAAAATTGTGATGTATTCTAGCTTGACTAGGGGAAGTGGTAGACATATTTTCCGGTTTTTGTAGCAAATGTCTAAATTGAGGATTGGCCTGAAAATTAGATCTCATTTGATTGAAGTAAGGTTGGTTTTGCATGAAAGGCATTGGTCTTTGATTGAATTGACCTGAGAATGCCGGTCTAACAAAGTTATTTGGAAAGTTAGGGTTTCCGAATTTTGGTCTGGGTGCATTAATTGGGTTTTGAAAATTTGAATAATAAACTTGTGGTTGTGGGGTGTGTGACTGTAATTGGAAATTTGTGTTACCGAAGTTCGGCCTGTTATTGAATGTTGGAAAAGGTTTAAAAGAGTTCGATTGGTAGTTAGTTTTATGGTTAGTGTGTCCTGTGTTTAGTGGTGTTGTTCTTTGATTGGTTTTAAAAGATTGTGTGTTTAAGTTACTTAATCTATTTTGAATATACATAAAGTTTTCTTCTTCGATAACTAGCGACATTGCTTTCTCTAAAGAGTCAGGACTTCTTAAGCGAATATTATTTTGTAATTGACCACTAAGGTCTTTGATAACAGTTTTTAATGCTAAATTATCATAACTTTGCATATATATCAATTTTTCATTTGTAGAAAAATCATCACTTTGATTAAGTTTAGAAATAATTAGACTATGTGCGTCTTGCACACGCATGCCAAAATTGTATGGTGTCCGTTTTATGAGGATAAAGACAAATTAGATCTTGTACCAGACAATCGATATTTCTTTGGTCACCAAAACAAAGTTTTAAAGCGTCTTTAATTAAATCCCAAGTTGTTAATTCAATTCTAGAACCAATAAGTGTTAATGCTCTACCAATAAGTGTAATTGCTCTTAAAAGAAAAGTATTTAAATTTGCATCTTGTGTGTTAAAAGCCGTTCTAAGGTTTTCGACACTTTCGATAAAAGTACCAATGGTGTTTGGATCACCGCTGTATTGTGGTACGATATCAATGTGAGGTTTAAGCAATTGGTAATTTACAGCCATATTTGAATTATTAAATCTAGCTGGTTGAATTATTTGAGTACGAGGTGTATCAACTATTTCTGGTGTTTGCTCCGGAAATTGCGTTTCCGCAATATTTTGTGGATTATTAGTATTATGTGGTACTAAATTATTTACAAGTTGTTCTATCAGATCATCTACGTCTGACATTAAAATTATTCCTTAAATTTAATAGAGATATTAATAAATTGGTTTCCTTTGATAGAAGATCACTATACACTTATAAATAAAACTGGAAATGTATGGAACATGGAAAATTGAACAAAATCATGCAACTTACAGTAATATTCCTATCTTCATCCTATCCTAAGGTCCTAATGTGTAGTTGAGTTCAACTCGGCGATTTTTGTCCTTGTTGTACTCGATGGCGTTAGTTCAGTTCGGCGATTTTTGTCCTAGCTGTCCTCGATGGGGTGAGTCCAATTCGGGTATTTTTGTCCTTGTTGTCCTCGAGTTGTCCTGGGGTTGGCAATGCTTGTCCTCGTCCCGGTCCGTCTTCAAAATCGTTGTTTTTCTTCTGTTGCACACCAAATAGGTTGTTGTTCGAATAAAGTCTTAAAAGACACAGATTCGCCTCACGATTTTTGTTGATTTGAACCGTTTCGATACAATCCTACCGACTGTGCCAGTTAACTTGAATGTTAAAATATACAACTTTTTAAAAACAAAATTTATTCAACGGAGACCGTTATTACAATATGGTAGTTATAATAAGAATATTTAATAATGCATTTGACATATATTTATAACATTTCTGTGAGAAGTATAAATGTGCTGAAGCTGCGGTTCTCATGGCAATATCCGTGTTCTAGCGTTCACATAACTTGCAAAGAGATTACGCAAGTAATCTTCTCAGGAATGGAAGCATACATCTCAAATTCCATCAAGTTACCTTCAAAAGGAAAGCCCTGTTTCGACAGAAAATGCGAAAGACCTCTAGGTAGGAAACAGCAAGCCTACAAGTACTGGCAGCAAAATCAGACCGCTGAAAATCGCAATTATATTGTCCAAACTAGTAAAGAATACAAACGTGTGATCGACAAAACTACACAATCAAATGATCAGGAATACATTTTTGCAGTGCCCCAGTGGCTCCAGGTGTTTCTGGTCGGTAGCAAAGTCAGTAGGTAATAACTACAAAAACGTATCTCCCACCTTTGACAGACGAACGTGGCATCACGGCGACTATAGCCAAGGAAAAAGGAAACATGCTCGCCAAAATGATTTCATCGCACTCTATCTTAGACGTGCCCCTAGGCAAGGGTCTCTCCACCATATCGAACATCAACACTACCATGGCAGGCGTCAAGTTTCAACACCGTGATATTCGTAAAATCCTTAAAGAACTAGATACGCAAAAGGCATCAGGACCGGACGAAATACCTGCCATCCTGTTTAAAAATTGCGCCAACGAACTAACACGCGTTTTTTCCAGGCTCTTTTCACTGCCTTACGGAAAAGGGCTTTACCCATCTTTTTGGAAATTCGCTCGAGTGCAACCTGTTCCACAAAGGCAGGAAAACCACGCCCTCAATCTATCGCCCAATTGCCTTGCTTTCAATAATCTCCAAAGTTATGGAACGTGTAGTCAATCAGCACCTACTCACGTACCTCGAGAACAACAGAATAATCAGCGATTATCAATACGGCTTTCGCAAAGAGAGATCGACACCACATATATTGGCTTATGCCACTCATATATGGAGTAGGACAATTGAGAACTACGGAGAGTCTCGAGCGATTGCGTTGGATATTTCGAAGGCATTCGACAGAGTTTGGCATGACGGACTGCACAACAAACTGCCGTCCTTCGGACTGCCAGCTTCTCTGCATCTGGCTTGCCAGTTTCCTTAAGAACCGATCTCTGCACGTTGCAGTTGATGGACACATCTCAGACACATTCACCATTAATGCGGGCGTGCCTCAGGGCGCATACATTCACCAACTCTGTTCCTTATCTATATTAATGATCTGGTGATCGAAACGAACAATCCTGTTTACAGTTTTGCAGATGAGAGTACCCTTGTCTCCCAATTTAAATCAGAAAGACCTTTACCAGCCACTGACACTTATCACCGCGGACCGGAGCAGATTACAGCAATTAATCAAGACATGGATAAAATTCAAACTTGCGGCGACAGAAATTTGGTTATTTTCAATGCAGCAAAGACCCAAGAAGCCACGTTTATCAAGAGGGCCAATACGGCGGGCCCTGATAGCATTATGGCAGGATCGACCATTCCTTCATCCTCGTCAATCGGACGTCTGGGTGTCTCGGTCAACAGCAATGTGTCCTGGCATGACCACGTTGCTAACATCGCATAATCAGCCTCCCAGAAGCTTGGTGCGCTATTTTGCAAGAAAAAACTGTATACACCGCAGCAGTTGCTCTTGCTCTACAAAGCACAAATAGGACCGTGCTTAGAATTTTGCTCACACACATCTGGGGTGCCGCACCAAAGCATACCCTAAAGCTGCTGGATTCCATTCAAAAGAGAACTGTGCGGCTTGTTGGCGACCCAGAGTTGACCCGGAACCTGGATAGGGTGGAACACGGCAGACATGTGCCCGAGATGTCCCTGTTTTACAGATACTGAGGTAGTTTCACGGCAGAAGTTCTCAGGATTAGGCCCGCCTTATTTGCCCCTGGCAACGCCTGTCAGGCAGTCGCGAATAGACGGCAAGAGCGCACCAGTTCGTCGTACAAATGGAAACACCTAGAACATCGCTTTACAAGAACTACTTTGTCTGGCGCACTGCATCACTGTGGAACTCACTCCCAGGACATCCTTTTCCCCCTAATTACAACCTACAACTATTCAAGAACCGTGTCAAACAACATCTTCGCATACATACCGCTCGTCGAGCGCCATAGGATCTCCCTGTAGTGTGTGTGCCACTACCATAAAAAAACGACGTAGATAAGGCGGATTCACAATATGCATGCCAATATTGTATTATTGCTTGATCATAGTAAAGTATAAGTATATTATGCAATGGGCATTTAATAAAGCTATTAAGACACAAGTATGAGAATTACGACCCGAGCCGTAGGCGAGTGTCGTAACGAATGCGTGTGCCTTAATAGCCATTAAATATGAGTTGTGTATACTACTTTTGCTTTGGCCAGTCCTAATAATGGAAAATAAGTACTTTATGTCTTAAAATGTACTAAGTATGTATGCATTGTCAAAATTGATAAACTTTAAATGTCGTGGTCAAAGCAATCTTTGATATTGACCAAATATTGCTGTATTGTTGATGCATTATGATTGGTTATAAACTCGTATTTTAATGAAAAATCTGTATCTTAATGAATCACATTAAAATACAGGTAGTACATACCAAAGAAATAATATCAAATATAGGTGTAGAAAATAGTATATTATTTTATATGGAGGAAAAGTGATACTTTTCATGGCGCGCTCGTGTTTAACAGCCGAACGGAGTGAGGCTGGTAATAGAGAGCAAGCCATGAAAAGTAACTTTTCCTCCAAATAAAATATGCTGTTTTTTCTTCAAATGACAAATTAATGTAAAAACGTCTCTTTTTAATAGTAATAATAATTATTATTAAAGATAAGTGGGTTCGCAAGGCGGCTTAGACCGGTGCGGTGTCGGTGAATAGGCTCAGGTTGTTGCTATAGTAATGTAACATAAAGCTGTCAGTGGACACTGTCAACAATAATTATATTTTTAAAATTGCATCTTCGATTGCATTTTAATTCCGTATTCATAAGCAGTTATTGAGTAAGTTCGATTAAATAATAACCAATTTGTTCCTAAATTAGTGATTTTTAGAAATGCAGTCACAAATTGAGTGATAAATACAAATTTTAGTTTAATAACTCTTGAGTTGTTGACGCTTATTTTGTTGTCTGTTTGTATTGTATCTATGTTGCTATGACAACACTTTTACCTCCGCCGGCGGAAAAGTGAAAAGTAAAGCTCCGGCGGAGGAAAAACGAAACTTCACGGCCGCCTACACAGTCGAGTAATGACGGATTTACTGACGTTTGAAGAAAAAATATATTTTTATCCGATCGGACGGAAAACTACACCTTTCAGTTACGTAGTCACGATTCGAGGAGAACCGCAACCTAAGCACGAGTCAGCGGAAGATCACGAAGAACCGAGGAGTTCGTCAGCAAGCCGTAGTTTATAACTTTATGTTTAATAATTGTGAAATCCATTATTTGCTTAATCATTGTACTTGTTAGTAGTAAAATAGATGTTTTTAAAAATAACTTTCGGCGTACGAATTTCTTAATTTTTCCCATGTGCTTTCTCACCGCAAAAGTCATGATTCCAGTGTATTGTATTCGTTGCTTGGCGACATGCAATAACTGTACGGCAATATAACATTTCCGTCCTATTCAAACATCGTGTTTGTCAGATCTGACCTTTATCAAAAAGTAACATTTATCTGTGGTTCCCGTAGTTACGTAAGAAACTTCAAGCTCGCTCTTGAATTTAAATTTAAAACCGTTTTTATTTAGAGTAATATTTGGCTCTATTTTTATAAATACGTATTCTAACTAATTCCGATGGGATAAAAAAATAGTTTGTGCAACTCATATAAAAAGCACATTCTTGGACTCCTGTGTAGCAGGCCTCGGCTGCGCCTCGTCCAGCAATTACCACAGGCGCACAGTGGGGTATTTTTCATATATACGGAATAATAATTACGAAAATCAACACTCATAGATTACTTTAATTTAATTGATGCTTTGTTACTATGGTTCTAACGATAACATCCGTATGCATTATTTCAACCTCAGCGCCCATACTTGTCAAGACAGGTCACAAAATCATAACAGCCAATTATGTATCGAATTTTCGGTTTATCAGTTATTTTAATTGTCGTGGACTAAAAGTGCCGTAGTGATATTAATGTTTGCTGATTTATATTTCAGGTAAGTGGGCATTTTTTTTAAAGATATAGTTTGTATTTTACCATAAACTTATTTGTCATAATGACATTGTTTTCTGTCAAATATCACGCGTATTGTATTGATATTTCAACTACGCGATTTTTAATTTTCTGTTCAAAACTGTAGTAGTAAAAACTGAGATTCGGCTAAATTCGGGCTGATTAAATTTTTTGCTTATTAAACAGTCCTTCTAGATTCTTTTCAATTAAAATTTAACTGCCAAGAACTGCCAGAGGCTAATATACCGGAACTTTTTAGGTACCATGTCTCTACGAAAGAGAGAACTTTTTGAGGTTTGGTGCAACGAAAAGGACGTCAAAGCGAAAAATTTAGCTGTCTTTCAGTATGTTGTTAGGAAATTAAATAGAAGGTTCTGATGAAAATATCAAAAAAGTAGTAAAGAATTTCACAAGTAAAGTGAATGAAAAATGGCATAACTGCAATCGCACTTTAAAAGTGTTCATTGCACGCTATCATCAATGGATTGATGAAGAAATAGATGCTCTTCCTATTCCATGTGTTGTAAAGTTTGTTCCAGCAAATAGTGTAGGTAGACCAAGGAAACATTTTTCAGAAGTTGGTGTCCAGTAAAAACGGCAAAAAGTTTCATCTTTACTTGAGGACTATTCTACTGAAGAATTGTCATTTGCCCTTAGTACCAGCCTACGAAAATCTGGGCAACGAGACGCTGCTAAAATTATTCAATCTGTGTCTGACCATTCTCTAAATGCAACCGAAATAAAAAAGTTAGTAAATAATCCACCTGCTTCAGCCATAAAGTACACTCCAGAAGAAGCTCTCGCTTTTTATGTAGACGGGCGGTATACTAAAAACTCGCATATTCTTATGCAATATGGTGCAAAATTACGGAATGCCGACATTTACCCTTCTTACAACTTGCTAAAAAAAGCGAAAAAAGATTGTTACCCCGACGAACAAGATCTGACAATATCGGAGTTATATGGTGAGGTGAAACTACAAGCGCTAGTCAATCACACAGCTACAAGACTGGTATCAGTTCAGCAAGAAGTATTGGAACAAAACTTAACAGATCTACAAGAAGGTGTTACATTAATTTACAAATGGGGCTGTGATGGATCCGCAGGTCATTCGACTTATAAACAGAAATTTACCGAAGAAAATGGAATCTCTCACACCGATTCATTTTTATTTGCTGTGTGTATTGTCCCACTTCGCCTCCAAACAACAAGCAATAAGATTTTATGGAATAACCCTCGTCCTTCATCGACTAGGTATTGCAGACCGATCAAAATTATTTTTGAAAAGGAAACTAACGAACTGTCTAAAAGAGAAATAGCAAATATAGAAAATCAAATTAAAAACATTGTACCTACAAAAATTATTATATCTGATAGGGAAATTTGGATCAGTCATTTTTTCAGGTTAACTATGATAGATGGAAAAATGTTTGGAGTAATAACTCAATCATCCAATCAAGCATGTGGCATTTGTGGGGCAACTCCCAAAAATATGAATAATTTAAATGACATTTATAAGCGTACACCAAATACAGAATATCTGAAGTTTGGGGTTTCTACTTTGCATGCTTGGATACGCTGTCTAGAGGCTTTACTTCATATATCTTACCGTATTCCAATTCAGAAATGGCAAATCAGAGATAAAACTGAGAAAGAAATAGTACAAAAACGTAAAGAAGAAATAAGATCACGTCTGAGATCAGAAATGGGGTTACTAATAGATATTCCCAAACCTGGCTTTGGTACAACGAATGATGGCAATACAGCTAGACGTTTTTTTCTGTAGCCTTCTTTAATTGCAACCATTACTGGCTTGAACGCAGAATTAGTAGAATATTTTTCTGTAATATTGAGAACCATGTCATCTGGTTACGCAGTCAAAGAAGAAGCATTTAAAGAATACACAAAAAAAACTGCAGAGAAATACGTCGAATGCTATTCGTGGTACTATATGCCATCCAGCATTCATAAAATCCTTATTCATGGTGCTGATATTATTAAAGAAGCTATACTTCCAATAGGTGTATTTTCAGAGGAAGCTTTGGAATCCAGGAATAAGGATTTTAAGAAATATAGGGAATTTAACACCAGAAAGTCTTCTCGAGAAAAAACCATGAGAGATTTATTCAATTGTTTATTAGTTTCCTCTGATCCACTGATATCTAGCCTATCCAAATCAAGTAGTTTTTCAAGAAACAATCATAATATTTCACTGGATAGAAAGGTTATTGCATTATTGTCGGATCCTGTGATACCCAATTTATTAAATGATAGTACTAATATTAGCGATAGCTTTGATTCTGAAGACTCAGATGAGTAACATATTTGTAATATTTAAGTTATAGCGCATTATTAGTTACATTCAAAGTACCTATCTTTATTATTATAATAATTTTTAACGTTAATTTTTTCACATAAATATTAATTTTATTTTTATGCTTGTTCTGGTCAGTTTCGATATGGTTTCACTCAATCAAAGGTTACGTGCACGGTTAGGTGATTCACGGCCAGTTCAAAAAGATGTGTTTAGGTTTAATTTAACTTAGTTATAAATTTCAGTTATATGTAGTACTTAGAATTATTATTGTAAAAGGATTGTATTTCTAAATTATAGTTTAAACCTCGGATTATAAGTCAAATTCCAGTTGAACAAGTGGCCGTTAAATAAATTTGACATTTTTGTTTAATTATAAATTTCTGACAGATGCAGCCATAAACAATCAAAACACAGTAATTTTATCCGACACACTCCATGTTACGTATTATTTGTCTAAAAGAACAACAAAAATGTACCTATATAAATGCCGCCTGTATTGAAACACTCTGTATATTAGTATCTAATCAAATAAATCCTTCCTTTATGTAATAGAGTCAAATTTAATTATTTATTAATTTCTAGATACAAAAAATCGAGAATTTATATTGATTATTCATTTTTATTTGCTAGATTATACGTTTTGCCCACTGTGAGGCGTCCAGAAATTGATATATTTGATATATGAACTTATGAAGCTGAATTATGGCATACAGGTTGATATAGTAGGGGTTTGGTGAGGAAGCAATTTTTCAAAGCTCATATTTAAAAAATTGAAAGAACCTCCCGAAAATTAAAATATTTTTCTCAATAAGCATGTTCTATTTTGAAAAACCACGAAGCATATCAATTTTACTTAATTTTTAGCATTGAAAATGTTTCTGTTATCCTAGTATATAGGGCCTCAAATCGTGAAACAGTGCATGCTACATTTGCCGCATGACGTCATACGCGTGAGAGATCGTGTTAGTTTGTTTAATTAAACATACATTTGATTATAACGAATCGGAATCGGTTCAAATTGCTAAAATAAATTGGAACTAACTGAAACTAACCGAAAGTTGATTGAACGACCAGTCTAGGGGAAAGCTTTCTCCTAGACTCGGCGAGTTTCCAAAAAGAAGTATCCATTATCAAACAGATTGCAATTAATAATGGTTATAAGATCGCTTTGATTGACAAATTAATAAAGAAAAAACAGAAGAACATTTTAACTAAACAATTTTATAACCTTACATTATAATTAGAAAAGGAGTCGTTTAAATTTATCAATTATATTCCGAAAATTACAAAAAAATTTAAATAAATTTGGCTGTAAAACATTTTAGGTTAGTAAGAATAATCTAGGGAGAAGACTAATAAGCAATAAAGACAAAATTGGCAAACAATCTAAATCTGGTGTTTACAAAATAAATTGTGTGAACTGTGAAGCTGTATACGTAGGACAAACTGGTCGAAACTTAAATATTAGGATTAAAGAACACAAAAAATCGATTTTACATAATATTAAAAACTCTGGCTCAGCAAAACATTGTATAGAAAATAATCATTTTATAGATAGGAATAATGTCAAACTTTTACACACGGAAAAATAAATACGAACGACCAACTGACCTGCTCTTTAAACACCTGCATAAAAACAAAATGCCCTCAGGCGGTTTAGTAGGGTATAACAATTTAGATTTTAGTGTACAACTACTCTTGATAAAGGCCTCATCAAGCCGAAACATATGTAGAGAAAAATATCTCATTAAATTATTTTGAAACATCTAAAAGCAGTATACTAATTATCCCTAGTATTATTATGACTAAACTAAATTGGAACTAACTGAATCTAACCTTGATTGAAGGACTAACTAAAACTAAACAAAAGCACCAAAACGGGCTAAAACGTATCGGAACAGATTAAAATACTAAAGTAAGTTAAAACTAACCCAAATTAACTGAATTTTGGAAACTAACCAAAACTAACCAAAAACATTAAAATTGGTCATAACGTATCGAAACTGCTTCAAATGATTAAAATATAATAAAACTAAATGAATTCTACCGAAAGTTGATTAAACGACTAACCAAAAGTAACCAAAAGAACCAAAGAGGGCTAAAACCTACCGGAACAGATTAAAAATATTAATGTTTCTAACCCAAATTAACCGAATTTTGGCGACTAACTAAAATTAATCAAAAATATTTAAATGGGTTATAACGTATGACTAAAATAAATTGGAGTTAACTGAAAGTAGCCGAAAGTTGATTGAATTACTAACTAAAAGTAACGTAAAGCACCAAAACGGGCTAAAACGTATCGAAATATAATAAAAAGTTAAAACTAACCCAAATTAACCGAATTTTGGTGATTAACGAAAAATAGCTAAAAACACTAAAATTCGTTATAACATATCGAAACCCCGGTTCAAATGAAAAAAAAATTAAAACTAACCGAAATTTAATGGAACGACTAACCAAAACTAACCAAAAGCACCAAAATGGGTTAAAACATATTAACAATATTAAGGTTAGTTGAAACTAACTTAAATTAACTGAATTTTGGTGACTAACTAAAATTAACCGTATACGTTAAAATTGGTTATAACTGAAACTAACTAAAACTAACCCAAAGCTAATTGAATGACTAACCAAAACTAATCAAAAGTAACCAAAAGCACCAAATCGCACTAAATCGTATCGGAATAGGCTACAAAAATTAAAGTAATTTAATACGACTAACCAAAAAGATTCAAATTCAATCTTTTTGGTTATAACGTATCGGACTCGGTTTAAATGGCTAAAATAAATTGGAACTAACTGAAACTAACCGGAAATTGATTGAACGACTAACCGAAACTAACTACAAATAATCAAAGGCTCCAAAACCTGCTAAGACGAATCGGGACAGGTTGAAATTATTACAGTAACGTTATGGCTAATTATATAATAATAGATTTTCCTATCTACAAGTAGAGGGTAATTTTTTAGATCTTCATATCTGCACCTGTTTTTATTTATTTATTTTTTTAATTATGATAATCATTAATATCAATGTTAAAAATGCATTTCTTTAATTAAATACATTATAAACCCTCGTGTTTGTATTTTTACTTTATTAAAATCTGCTCTTAAGAACTAATTCAATCACAACACAAATCACATTTTTGCATTTTTATTCATCGTTTTCAGTGTGCCCCGGTCGCATCTTTGCGAAGGACTGTGAACTTTTACATAGTATAGTATTTTTATCTATTTAAGATAGATATACAAGAAGGTGAAAACTACCCCGTATCAAAAATGGCTCAAATTCCTTACACAAGAATGTTAAATCTTGGCATATATATTATTTTATAAACACAAGAAACATCATATAGAAGTATTTTTGCAAAAATCTTTATTCCAATGCCAAGGGATTAAAAAAACCCTAGGTATTAAATTAAAAAAATCAATTTGTTATTTTTAATAAAAAACTGAATTTTGGCAAATAGGTTAATTTTTTTACTTTTTTAAATAGTACACTACTTGTTTTATACTTCAGTGGTAATGCAATTGGGGTA
This sequence comes from Pissodes strobi, assembly GCA_016904865.1. NCBI lineage: Eukaryota > Metazoa > Arthropoda > Insecta > Coleoptera > Curculionidae > Pissodes > Pissodes strobi. The sequence continues at coordinate 244,314 of MU182825.1, forward strand.
AAAACGACTCCTTATTAATAAATTGTTGGAATTCCTTACACTAGAATGTTAAATCCTGGCATAAATTTTTCTTTTCGAAAGTGAAAAAAGAGCGGAAAGACAAAATTTTGCAAAATCTTCGGCTTAGGGAGTTGAAGCAACGCTCAAAAATTAAAAATATATATTTTTTGATAGAAAGTGAATGTTGGCATACATGTTGATTCCTGTGTGAAGAGGTTCGATAGAAAGCTCAGATGTCAAGGGGTTGAAGCATCCTTCACGGTATAATATTTTCATATCTATAACAAAATGTTGCTACTTCATGGATTTCTTTTATCTATAACAAAATGTAATGTTTGGGAAAACTGCGAAACACGTCACGTTATTTTATTTTTTCATAAATTTTGTATATTTTTGCGAGGGAAAACGGTAGAGCTTCCAAAAGAGGATAAGTATCTTGGCATCGTTCTTGACCAGAAACTAACCTGGAAATAACTATCTAAAAGCAACAGCAGCGCTTTGGGCCTGTCGACGATTTTTTGGTGGACTCTTGGCCTAAAACCCTCCATCGTCTTTTGGTCCTATATTCCTGTTGTAAAGCCTATTATAACCTACGCCTGCTTAGTGTGGTGGGTAAAACAAAGGAAATAACAACACAGCGAAAGCTAACAAGAATAAAAGGGCTTGGCTGCCTGCGTATAACAGGGGCTATGAAAACGTGCCCCACAGCATCTCTGGAAACTTTACTTGACCTCCTTCCGCTGCACATATTTATAGAAAAGGAGGCCTGGACCAGTGCGCCTAGAGTCGCTCAGATACAAAAACTGAAGTCAAGAAACCTGACTGGTCTCCTTAAAATTATAAAAGAGATCCAGATAGAGGCGATGACCAAACCGTACCGCCCGTACAATGGAAACAAAACTCCATTTTGATCGCTTCTTTGAGTGCTAATCAAATACCGAAATACTACAGGGGAAAGACTAAAACAACTAGAGAGGGGATCACTTGTCTGGTACACAGATGGATCAAAGATGAAAGAAGGAGTGGGATCCGGAGTTTACGGACCTAGGTGTTGAATCTCTGCAACCTTTAGGAAACACTTTCACCATATTTCAAGCAGAACTAAATGTATATTAATATAGCCATCTCTGAATGTGCCAAGAAAGGCTAAGATGTGCAAAGATCTATATGTTATCATATAGCCAAGCAGCCTTAAAAGCGCTAGCATCTAGCACAATCAACTTCCGAATGTTGTGGGATTGTCGGATGGCTGCAGATTAACTGGGAACAGAAGCAGACTAAGCCTAATGTAGTTACCAGGGCCTGAGTGTGTGGAAGGCAACGAAGCCGCTGATCAGCTCACACTGAATGGTGCACAGCCTGTCTTTTATTGAGCTGAACCATTCTGTGGCATCACTAGAGGGCACGTAATGAATGACCTCAGAAATTAGGGAAAAAAGGCGGAAAGAGACACATTGGGCCAATGCACCTGGGCAGAGGCAGACTCACCTCAAAGACTCATTTCTGACTTGCCTAACTACACAAAAAGCTTCTCAAACTTCAAAAAAAAATGAGGTAAAATTGGTCGTAGACCTTCTCACTGGGCATGGCCTCTGGAGGTACCACCTCAAAATAATAGAGAAAGCCACTGATGAACAATGCAGATTCTGCCAAACTATGGCTGAAGCGTCAGAGCACCTACTATGCGAATGTCAGGCACTGACTCGCCAAAGGTTGAGGCATCTCATAAATGCCGTTGTGGCACCTGAAGATCTACAAAAGCTCAACGCTCGAAATATTCTGAGGTTCTCGAAGGAGATAGGAATTTTTGTGTAACATAGAAGGGTATACACATAAGATCAATTGTGGTCGACGTGTTGAAGGGCAAATCATGCCGAGCGACCTCTTTACCATACCATACCATATTCTTGAGTGGGTAATTAAGGGTGTGATCCTAACTTTTAAGCAGACGAGGATGTGTGTACCAGCTAGTTAAATACAAATTCTCAGTGACCGCTTGGATTTTTGCTAAATAAATTTCAAAAAATATGTGAATTATTGTCACATAAAATATTAATTTGATTTGTTTTCTACTTTCTCAAGAATACACAGAATTAAGGAACCGTTGCTGCTTCATAGAGTATTTTTTTTATTATAACAAAACTTAATATTTTGAAAAACCGCGATACACGTCAATTTTATTTAATTTTTTTCACAAATTTTGTATATTCTTGAGTGAGTAATTAAGGGGGTGATCTAAACTTTAAACGCAAACGATATTGTGTATGGTACACACTAGTTAAATATAAACTCTCACTGACAGCTTGAATTTTTGGTTAGCAAATTTCGAAAAATGTGTGAGTTATTGTCAAATAAATTATTATTTTGATTTGTTTTATATTTTCGCAACCATTCACAGAATTTGGAAACTGTTGCTGCTAGAGAGATGCAAACAGTGTGAAGTTTATCTGACAAATTGTTGCCTGTTACTACACTTCATTTGTACGCTTTTTGAAGAATAAGGCCGCTTCTGCTATGGCCTCAGGGTGTAAACAGAAGAAGTGCTAGGTTAGTGACCCCAACGAAGCTAAAAAACGGTCAAAGTTTTGAGGAACAAATCTGCCTCCGTGGTCAAGGATGAAAAGTCTAAAAATGAAAATGGTTAGTAAATGCAATTAAAACAGTAAAAAGTTCGTGAACTTTATCAAGTTTTGAATTGAATTTGATAAGATGGCAAGAATATTGTTTTATTACTGGTCTATTAGGTAAGTGCCATATTGTGGTGGTATTAGGTAAATAATTGATCGTTCTTGGGGTGCTACATATCTTCAATTTGGTATTATGGGTTTAGGAAGAATTGAATGATTTTTATTTAAAGTTTTAGTTAATTTTTAAGTGTCCCGTATCAACCTCACGTTTTAGCAAATGCAACCATCAGGTGTTATATTAACAGCAGCTGAAGTAACGCATTAATTTTTATTTAATAACTTTAAAGCATTTTCTTTAATTTTACGATAGCATTTTTGATAATGGTTCCTTTGCTAAAATATTTGAAGGGTTACTGCTCTCTGATTGTTATCAAAAGCATGTTGACAATTATGTGATTTATGGAAATATGTATTTTTAATATAGGCTTGGTGTTCTTTTAAAAGTCTGGATAATGGTCTACAGGTTTCACCTATATGAAATTTATTACATTCAGATGGGATTTTATGGGTAACATTTTTTGTAATTTTATTTTCATTGAGTGGTTTTGTTTCTGTTAGCTTAGATCTAAGGGTATTCTCTGTTTTGAAAATAGTACGAACCTTAAATTTGTTTCCTATTCGATTTATTTTGTCTGATAAACCATGAATATAAGGAATAAAGAGATTCGTAATAGATCTATTTTGATTTTGCCTAATATTTCATTATTCAAACTCTATAAAGCAATTTTAAATAAAATCAATTACCTAACCGTAGTAATGGATTTCATTACTTGTGACGAAAAGGTAATGTCTTTTTAAATGACGATAATTACTCAATACTTAATAAACACCCAACAGAGGATATTAAAAGGCAGATATGCAGTATGCTAGAAAGAAACACAAAAATCAGTTCAACGATATAGAACAATTCAAACTGACACCACACAATAGTAAAACACGTCATTTTTATGGAGTTCCGAAAATGCACAAACTAAATATAGCTGTATAAATTCACCGACACACACTATTGCTAAATATCTATTCAACAGTTATAATCCACTTGCAAACAATACTAGCTTATATATAAGAAATTCACAACATTTTTTAGAAAAACTAGCACAAATTAATTTAAACCCTAACGACACCCTGGTGAGTTTTGATGTTGTTAGTCTCTTAACCAACGTTTCTGTTGATAAAATTTTAAATATTGTAAGAAATAAATTAAAAAATGATACTAGCCTTGGTGAACGTACCAAACTTAATATTGACAGTATACTAGAATTGCTTATTTTTTGCGGAAAAACTGCATATTTTCAATACAATAACAATTACTACCAACAAAACAATGGTATGGCTATGTGTTCGCCACTATCACTTTTAATAAGTAATATTTATATGGAAAATTTTGAACTATATTTTGTTTAAAATTATCAATATAAACATTTAATTTAGTGGCGTTATACAGATGAATTTTTTTCAATTTATCCATATAACGAACGTTTTCTAAACGATTTTCTTAATCGTATTAACACGAAAGAACCTACAATCCAATTCACTATAGAAAAGGAAATTAATGAACCCCTTTTATTCCTCGACATTCCTATAAAAAAGGCTTATGTAGTTTCGAAACAAAAATGTACAGAAAACCTACACACACAAATAGATACTTAAGCTTTAAATCAAAACACCTAAAATTGGTTAAAAAGGGGGTCGTAAAAAGTCTATATGATCAAAGGAAAATAATTTGTAATAAACAAAATTTCTATGTAGAAAAAGAATTATTATGCAAAGTTTTGATTAACAATAACCATCCTATTGATTTCATTCAAAGATGCATTATAGAGTTTGAACAATAAAATATTAGACAAAGTCAAAATAGACCTATTACGAATCTCTTTATTCCTTATACTCCTGGTTTATCAGACAAAATAAAATGAATAGGTAGCAAATTTAATATTCGCACTATTTTCAAAACAGAAACACTCTTAGATCCAAACTAACGAAAACAAAACAACTCAATGAAAATGAAATTACAAAAAATGTTATCTAAAAGAGGCCATGTGAATGTAATAAATTTTATATAGGTGAAATCAGTAGACCATTATCAAAACGTATATAAGAATACCAGACTTAAAATATTACAAAAATATACAATTCCACTAATCACATCATGCATTTGATAACAATCATGAATAGAATGGAACGCTTCAAGTATTTTACCAAACGAACCATTATCAAGAAAACATAGAATTAAAGAAAGTGATTTAATATTATTAAATGATGATGAATGAGTTGTTTCAGCTTCTGTTAATTTTAATAACACTGGATTGCCATTGCTAAAAGCTAAAATTGATAAGGGACACTTTAAAATTGACTAAACCTTTAAACAAAAATCACTGAAGTCTTCCTAAACTCATAATACCATATTGTAGATATATAACACCGCAAAAACGCATCAACTATTTACCTAATAACACCTCAATATTACACTAACGTAACAGACCAGTAATTAAACGATATGAAATTAAGCTTGTCATCTTGTCGAAGTCATTTCAAAACTTGACAAAGTGCACGAGCTTTTGACTGTTTTAATTGCATTTACTAACCATTTTTATTTTTAGAGTTTACGTCTTGACAACGGGACAACGTGCATCAAAATAACCAGATAAATTTGCATTCGAGCGTCTTGTCTTAGAAAAACTGCATTTGGTCATTTTCATATTTTGGAAAAAGAGCGCTCCACCTTCAGTGTCGGGCTCTTTCTCCAAAATATGAAAATTAACTGATGCAGTTTTTAGACAACACGCTGTCATGCAAAATTATCGGTAATTTTGATGCTCTTGTACAACTACTTCCGAAAATTACCACTAGGTATTTACTGAGGTGCTTGTTAAAAAATCTAAGCCTAACTTGTACGTCGATGGAATGAATCATGCATGTGAAATATATGCAAAGTTTTTCCTATGCATTTTCAATGTGAGAGTGGGAGAATCCACTATATTTTATATTCAGTATCATTATGCTATAATGTTAATTGAAATTTTTCAAATAACGATATGGTTAGGCAATATATAATGTGGACATAGATAGCATGTATATACTTTATATTGATAATTGGAATTTTTCAATGCATATTACAAGCAAAAATGTCTATCAATCAAGAAATTTCATATTTCAAAAATACGTCCATGAAATTAAACGAAAAGACTGATTTTCGGGAGTTTTAAATTTTCCAACTCTACTGGAAATCATATTTTCGGAATTCAATAATCGAAGTTTTTAAATTTATGGCAAGTTGTAAATTTCTGTGCCCGAATAAAACATAGCTCCGCGCCGCATCTTTTCGCACCGATTTAATTTATTTCATTTTCCCTGATTTACGCTGTTGGCAACGCGTAAATTAATGAGTTCACAATCTGCCACAGCTAGTTTATTGCTTTATCGCCATCTACTTTCAATTTAATTTGAAATCAATCTTAATTTTAATTTGTGAATCTATTTTTATTAATTATTGAAGCTTTGAATCTCTGCCTTGGACGGATAGCAGCTAGGCAATATAAATGGTCTGTTGTAGGAATGTACAGTGTGTTCATTTTAATTTGCAACAGTTTTAAGTTCTTATATCTCAGTAACCTTTGCAGGTAGAAGCACAAACCAAAAAACAATTTGTTGCAAATATGTTGAAGTTTTTTGTCGCGCATTCAAAATAAATTTTCAAGTCCAAATTTTTCAGATTCTGACATAACCTCACTTTTTTTAAATGAAATGATATTTTTTTATATAGTTAGTTTTGTAGCTTATTTTTTTTCCGATTACAACGATATAATATATTTGGGTCCTTAATGCAGCGGTTTTTCTTTAAATGAAGGAAAACCATTCGTCACTAGACGAAATCAATTCAGGCAAATTCGAATCCCGTTTTCGCGGCTGTTTTCGTTTCATCAAAGTAGGTCATTATTTCCTTGTTTCTTTAATCAACAATGACATGTCAAGACGTAATAGATGTCATTAATATTTCAAAATGTTTTCTGATGACGAAAAACGGGATATGGTTTTAATTTATAGAAAGAAATAAAAGTTCTGTAGCCGCGCTACGCGAATATAGACGACGGTTTCCCAATCGACGCGTATCGTCTCGTTATATTTTTCGACGGCTTTTTCAAAAGTTTTCTAATACTGGCTGCTGTCATTCGAAACAATGGACTAGACCCAATCTGGTGTAAAACCCAGATGTGGAAATTAATATTCTGGCATTTTTTATGCATATCCCCATAAATCCATAAGAGATCTGAAGAAAGAACTACCTATTGTGAGTATTGGATCAATTATTAAAGTCCTTAAGAAATATAAAATGCATCCTTATAAATTAAGGAGGTTACAGAAATTAATTACTGATTACTGATTATGCCAAACGGGTTCAGTTCTGCAGAATCATCATGGCAAAACAGACACAGGATGAGACCTTTTTAAGAAGAGTTCTGTGGACCGACGAGTCATCATTTTCTATGAGTATAGGTAGTCATAGAGCCGACACTCATTTCTGGTCTCAACACAAACCAAGACAGGTCGAGGAAATTCAGTTTCAGGGAAGGCAATCGCCGTGTTTGGTGCGGTGTGATTGAAAATTTTGTATTAGGTCCAATAATATATAATGGTGGATTATCGGGTGACCGATATTGGCAGTTCTTAAGAGAAAATATTGATGAAATGATTGATGATTTACCTTGCATAGCACTAATACTGTTACAAATTTCCTAAATGGACAATATGAAGAGTGGATTGGAAAGTCGGGGATAATTTCATGGCCACCAAACAGTCCAGACCTGAGTTTAATGGATTTGTATTTCTGGGGGCACATAAAAAGTCTAGTCTACAACACTCCGTGCTACAGCGTTGAAGAACTTAGAATCAGAATAGAAAGGGCCGTGAACGAGGTGCGAGATAGTCCCAATATTTTACAAAAGCTTCCTGGACGCATTGTGAGAGTGTATAATAAGTGTATAGAAAAGGAAGGTAGACACATCGAGCAGTATAATATATATAAATGTTAAATTGTTTATTCATTTTTAAAGTGGTCATTGCTATTGTTTCAATGTTTACAAAGATAGTTTAATAGTTTGTTATTAGTTTGTTAAAATTCCGTAAAATAGATTATTGAAATCAAACTGTAATATTTTTGTAACTCTAATTTATTGACAACTGAAAAATATTGTGACGCATTAGTTTAATTAAGAACAATTGATTGAAACGTCTTTCAAAGTAACGAATGGTTTTTCTTCATTTAAAGAAAAACGGCTGCATTAAGGACCTATTATATATGTTATGTCGTTGTAATCGGAAAAAAATAAACTACAAAACTAACTATATACAAATATATCATTATATTTAAAAAAAAGTGACATTATTTCAGTATCTCAAAGTTTACTTTAATTTGCAACAGTTTTAAGTTCTTATATCTCAGTAACCCTTGCCGGTAGAAAGACAAGCCAAAAACATTTTGTTGCAAATATCTTGAAGTTTTTTGTCGCGCAGTCAAAATAAAGCTTCAAGTTCAAATTTTTGAGATACTCACATAACCTCACTTTTTTAAAATAGAATGGTAAATTTTTATGTAGTTAGTTTTGTAGCTTATTTTTTTCCGATTACAACGACATAATACATATATGTCCTTAATGCAGCCGTTTTTCTTTAAATGAAAAAAAAACCACTCGTTACTAGACGAATTCAATTCAGCCAAATTCGAATCTCGTTTTCGCGGCTGTTTTCGTTTCATCAAAGTACGTCATTATTTCCTTGTTTCTTTAATCTACAATGACACTAGGATCCGCAGGTCCCACCTTAAATTTCGTTTTTAAACGTCGCGCAAACGCAACCGGACGAAAAACATATTCTTTAACGCTATAAGAATACTGCTATCAACTTCACGCATGGCCCTCCGCTCGCTCCGGGGCGAAACCAAACAAATAACCCAAATTACAAAAAAAAAGAAACAAGTATAACCTTAAAAAAATGCCTTGCTACCCACGGAAATCGAACTCGCGCCGTTTGTTGTTAAAGTGCATAATAAATGATTAGAAAATGAAGGTATTTCGTCTAATAACGAATCGTTTTCCTTCATTTAAAGAAAAACCGCTGCATTAAGGGCCCATATATATTATAGCGTTGTAATCGGAAAAAAATAAGCTACAAAACTAACTATATAAAAATATATCATTCCAATTAAAAAAAGTGAGGTTATGTCAGAATCTCAAAAATGTGGACTTGAAAATTTATTTTGAATGCGCGACAAAAAACTTCAACATATTTGCAACAAATCGTTTTTTGGTTTGCCCTTCTACCTGCAAATGTTACTGAGATATAAGAACTTAAAACTGTTGCAAATTAAAATGAACACACTGTACAGGGTTTTTATTCATATTTAGACCCCCACCTACAAGCTTTCCTTTAGAATATAGAGGAAAAATTTCAATGCCAAAGTTTTATATTTTCACTTGAACCGTCAGAACTCATCCTCATAATAAACAAAAGGCAATCGATAATTACTAAATGGACATCAAGTTTCTTATTTTAAATGGAACACCATGTATACTATTGATTTTTTAAATTCTCTAGAAAATCCTAGGTATGTTTCATGGATAATAGCCTATTCCTATCTTCAACTGATTTCCAAATATTTACAATTGAAAATCGACTATTTTGACACTTTGACAGGATGTAAAATTTAGATATTTCCCGCATTGAATTGAAAATAGTGTCAAAGGATAGCTTGATAGGAATATGCAAACCGTTTTTTTTTTATCTCAGAATTAGAGGTTACATCCTGACAAGGTGTCAAAATTGTCGATTTTCAGTTGTCAATAAATTGTTGACAGTTGAAGATTGGTATACAATATTATACATGAAATATATCTAGAATTTTCTGGAGAATCAAATAATGCAATAATATGCAGGGTGTTCTGTTTAAAATGGCAAACTTGATGTTCATTAATTAATCTTACGATCGGCTTTTGTATATTCTGAGGCTGAATTCTTGCGGATAAAGTGAAACTATAAAACTTTGGTTTTCAAAGTTTTCCTCTATTACCTACAGGGAAGCCTGCAAATGGAGGTCTAAATATAACTGAAAACTCTGTACGTTGAAGGGAGAAAATGAAGTATCTAAATTATTTTGTTTTATCTAAACATTTGTATTACGTATTTTAAAAATGAAATTATTTATTTAAAAACGCAAGTTACTGAAACTAGAGATATATGGAATATATTATGTATGCAATAAACATATATCAATAATTATTTGTTATTTTAAAAAAAGAAGTCCAGAGGTATTTTTTTTAAGAATTAACAGCTTGCCATATTTGTTGTACTTCGTCAGAATTCCCCTTTAACATAAAAATGTGCCTCATCTTTATAAGCACACAACTGAAGTAAAACTTCTGAAAGATATATTAGGAATTGAGTTTTTTATTTTTTTTTTAGATTTTTTTCTCAATTTTTGCCTCCGGTTTCGACACTTTTTTTATTTTTTTTCCTTTTTTTCAACTTTTTTTCGCCGAAAACCGCGTTTCTCTTACTTTTTTGTTTAATATCTTTTTTCCTTATTTCCTTTTATAATACTTTTATTAACTTTCCAAACAATCTTTTGCTTTTTTCTATTAGTTTTTTTTCTTGTTTCGTTTTATAATAATTTTTTTATTAACTTTCCGAACATTTCTTTCGTTTTTTCAATTTTTTCCCATTTTTTAAAAATGTTTGTTTTTTTTTCATAAAGCATTTTTTTCTTCCCATTTTTGCCATCCCCCACCTTGTAGCTAAACTTCTTTGCCTTGTTTTCGCCGAAAACCGCGTTCCTCTAACTTTTTTTTTATTAGTTATCATTTTAAAATACTTTTATTAACTTTCCGAACAATTTTTACGTTTTTTTTTAATTTTTTCTCATTTTTTCGAATATTTTTGGGTATCCGGGGAGATGAAGGGTGGGGGTATAATTTCCCCCTCACTGATAAACTAACCTCGCGATAGGTCATAGCTTGTCAGATTTTTGATCCGTGGCTCCCATGCAGAGATATTGACAAAAATACGGTTTTTCCCCAAAATCCCCCCTTAAATTAGAGCTCCGGTTCACCCATATGGTCAAAGGTAGCCCCCATGAGGCGCAGCTACCATAAAAATCTCGAACCGTAGCTCTTCCCGTTCTCCCGAAATTATTTATTTTACTTTTTCTTCTCCCCCGCTCCTGGTCGAACAGTGGAACGGGGGGAGGGGTACGGGGTCCAGTTTTCGTACAGGATCCTCATTTTACCTCGGCTACATGTCCTGAAAATTGCAACCCTCTAGCTATACTGTATTATGCTTAATTAAAAGGGCGTTTCACTTTGATAACCGTTTCAACTTTGATAAGCGTTTGCGTTTAATTTTTTTCTGGCTTTGCTCTCGCTAAAGGTGTTTCACTTCAAAAGTGTATGTGTCTGAATTTTTATATGCATCATTAATGTCTTTTATATCCAAAGCATAAATTTATTCGTCGTCAATTTCACGTTCAACTGATTTTTCATCATCATTGCTAACATGGAACTTGCGTGCACACTCTCGAACACTTGCCACTGAAGAGATTGCCAAAATCGTACCATTTCGGAAACCAGTTGCCAATATTGTACCGACAGGGATTCTAAATTGTACCAATAAGTCTTCCATTAGAATTATTCGAAGTCTGTGGTATTTGTAATAAAATAAGGAGTAATCCAAGCTTTGCGCAGCCCATTATTTCTGACATTAGTTATATCACTACATATTATGTAATAAAATAAATATTTGAAACGAATATGAAAGTAAATAGATATAAGAGCCATGACACACACAGCGGTTTTTGACGAATCGGCTGCCGAGTCGGCGACCATGACACACACAGCTGTTTTTGCCGCGGCGCGGCGCATGCATCAGATGACGTGCCGAGGCGGCTAACAAGCAGCGACTCGTCAATCGCCGCCGTGTGTGTTTTTCCCCATTTGCAAAGTATATTATTCGCGCCGAGTCGGCGTCCGACTCTGCAGCCGATTCGGCAAAAACCGCTGTGTGTGTCATGGCTCTTAAAGTTAACGTTTAAGACCTTGAAAATGCTTTATCTAAGCATAAAGCTAACAAATATACTTTTTGTCAGAGTTCACGTGCCCAACGTTGACAAGCATAACATTAAGTCATATCTTCAATTTACATTCTCCACAGAGAAAACAAACTAACTCTTCTTCGTTTACTTATATGACAATGTCTTCATCAATTTCCGGTTTTGCCCTGTTACTTCCCGTTTGCTGTCTGTTTTCGTTTTTCTTGTACCCCACTTTGCTTGGCTTGGCTAATCGTTTACTGGGATGACAATGTATGTATTTTCTATTACATTCTACTTACCAATTTTCCTCTTTCCTGTCTCTTTTCGTTTTTTTCTATTCCACTTTGCTTGAGTTCAATCTCAGGCTTATATGGCATAGTTATCAATATTTGTGCTTTTGTGCACCTTTCCCCCTTTACACAGATTCTAAGCTCTAAAAAATGAGAAGAAAAGTCCATAAAATCATTATTTATATATGGATATGTATAAGTATGACTCTTTTGTTTAAAAAAGTTGCTCACGTAATAGCCGGATAAGGTTATGTCCTCGGCAGTACTTTTATAATCTAGTTCCTTGTTTGTTAGTTGAGAATGTGTCCCAAATGATACTGAAGTACTATTGTTGTATTTTTTAAGTTGCTGATAGTATCGACTATACCTACATAACGTGTTAAGCGGTGATAACCAAAATGTAGCTTATTTATGATAAAATAAGTTTGTTCGTGAACGATTAAATCCTTTAGGAAAAAGTATGCTTTACTTTTTTTTTATTACATTGAATACAATATTTTTGAGCAAATAAAGAGATGCCATTTTAAATTGTCAATCTTTTATTTCCACCAATAATAAATAGGAAAAAACTTTTTATAAATTAGCACAATAATTATTGCTAAGGTTGTATCTAATTCTGTTATTTTCCATTATAGGTTCTTGTATTATATTGGAGGCATGCACATTATCAATTGATATGTTAATAGCGGCTTCTTGTTCTTCGTTTACAGGTGGTAATCCTTCATTTTCATCACATGCACAAGCGAAACATCGTGAGAAACCATCTCGACAGGTGTAGCTGTGGTCATTTGGCGCTGATTTTTAAACAGAAAACCAACGGGATGTTATCTTCACCTTCTGAACCATCAGACAACTGTTTTTCTATTGATGCATTATTTCTTGCAACGCCAACGCCCAGAATCTCTCCTGCTTCAAAATCGGAATTTGAGATACTAACGGACCTGCCGTAAGCCTTAATTAATCGAGTTTCTTGAAATTGTGTAATTATTCTGCTTGAGTGTTCCCTTAGCCATTTTTCAGCGGCTTGATCATAGCAAATTTTAAACGGTTTGACTATGGCAGCGTCTAGGGCCTACAATCGATGCGTGGTGTGATCCGGTAACTGAAGAACAATAATTCCAATTTACTTAGCAAGTGCAATAGCTTTTAGGTTCCTCGAGTGTCTGGCATGTCCATCTAACACTCAAAGAACTTTTTCTTCTACAGATGGTTTCACGGCAAGGTTAGTTCTTAAAATTTATTTTTTAATGAATAAATTATTATGTATCTGTTTAATATAACACCTATAGTGTTGGGCAGATGTTCATACTAAAAAAATTCATATAGTTTCAATGCGTTTCCGTTAGAAATATTCGACGAATTAAAACGAAGCGAAACAAATTGAAACAAAGAGCAAGAATATATTAGAGGAAGGCTGCACTACAAATATTTCTCTGGTAAGGCTTTTTTGACTGATAAAATGTTGGTTATGGCACATCCTTGTTTTGGTTCATCGAAAGCTTTTAAAACCTGAAGCATAGCCTAAAGAAAACTATAGCTGCGACACTTAAGCGCGGCACCTTTGACAAGCGAGGACCAACTTTATCACTATGTAGTGGGGAGGAAATAAATAAATCTAACTTGACGTCAACCCCCCGGCAATCATTAGTGAAGTGAGCCGTACTCAAATTTTTTGGGACGTTATATACTAAAATTGTAACTCTCCCCTATTATTTTATTTAAACTTTCATTACAAAATATATGATTTATAAAATACTGTTTATTTCGAGTAGAGAATAACCAATTTTTTGATCCAAAAAGCTGCATAAAGAGAGCCGGATATTTATTTAAACATTACACCTGAAAGAAATAGTTAAAAATGTCTTTTGAAGTGAAATTAAGAATGGCGAATGTAGATTACTTATAGTAAGTACAGCATTCTTGAAAGAAAAGTCAATTACATAAAGAAAAATATAATTGAGTAACATATTATTTTAATAAATTACGATCAATAAATCAACTCATTTATGTAGAAAATTATTTATTTTTTAACGTTATAACACACATATAATAAATTGAAATTGAAATAAACTCACATGAATATAACTATAATAGAATATAAGTTCCAAGTTAATCTTTAAATATCAACAAGATCTATACACAACAAAAGTTTTTTATATGAGATTTTATTTTGCACAAGTAGTTACGGTTTTAGACGAACTTGTGAAGATCTGCAATAATAATTTTGAAAATTTTGATTTATCTAGTTGTTTTCTTCTAAGCTTAAAAAAGATCTTATATAAGTACATAATTTTGTTTTATATAGATTCTTAGCAACCTGCACAATTTTATAAACGTATTATGTACGATTTTGCATATTTTTTCGTAACAGCTTTTTCATCTTATTCGCTAGATAAAAATATTGTCAAGGTGGTGAAATGAAATTAAATTTTTGATCTGGCTATAGTTCACGAACTAGTTTATGCATGAAGTGCACAATTACGCTAAATCGGAGCAACATGTACCGTGCGTTCAATTTATCTTGACAACATTTTGATTCGCTGTAACTTTTTTGTTTTTAAAGATATCAAGTTAAACAAAAAAGCAAAATGTAGGATTGGTAGCCAAGTTTTTTTCTACGTTACATATAAAACAAAACACTAACGATTTTCTGACATACCAGCCTACTCTATATTTTTTAAATGGAACACCCTGTATATTACTACATTTTTGGAATCTCTAGAGAAGTCTAAACACATTTCTTGTATAATATCTTATACCTATCTTTCTTTAGGTGTTTACGAAATATTGACAGTTGAAAGTCGTGCATTTTGACATTTTGATAGGCTTTAAAATCTAAACCGCATGAGAGCAAAGAAAACAGTTTGCATATTCCTGTCTTAGGTTTTCATGAGCTATCAAATGACAGTAACTTTGAATTTAACCCGCGAATAAAATTGACCGGAACTTTTAAACCTCCGCTTAAATTGAAAGCCACTGTCATTCGATAGCTTATGAAAACCTAAGATAGAGATGTGCAAACCGTTTTCTTTGATCTCGTGAGGTTTAGATTTTAAAGCCTGTCAAAATGTCAAAATGCCCGACTTTCAACTGTCAATATTTCGTAAACAGCTAAAGATAGGTATAGGATATTATACACGACATGTGTTTTGATTTCACTAGAGAGTCCAAAAATGTAGTAATATACAGGGTGTTCCATTTAAAAAATATATATAGAGTAGGCGTTTATGTCAGAAAATTATTGGTGCTTTGTTTTATATGTAATCTAGAAAAAACTTGGCTACCAACCCTACATTTTGCTTTTTTGTTTACCTTGGTATCTTTAAAACCAAAAAAGATACAGCGAATCAAAATGATATCAAGGTGCTGATCAAATCTGAAATAATGGATATATGTGGATAACGACCGACTTTTACGAAAAACAACCAGCAAAAAGAAGGTTTTTGAGACTTACGCCTTTATTGTAGAATCCGAACTGTTTATTGTCAAACGAAATGTTTTGCACTTTCTTATCTTCCACATAACCACAACCTGGAAAATACTCCCCACCAAACCGAAAATTTCGTATATCTAGATAATTACTAAATAACTAAGATAAGAAGATGCAAATCGTTTCGCGCTAAGTTAAACAGATCAAATTCTTTAAATGGAAGGGATGCTATTCGACATGCTACATGAAATTTATCTAGAATTTTTAGAAGAATTCCAAAATCGGACAATATGTCCCGCTCTTTTAAGACCTTTTATATTGAAATATAATTCAATAATATTGTCTAACTAAAATCAACATGGCTAAATGATGAAATGGTTGTAAGACTAATAAAAAAATTAGAAACATGTTATTTCTATAAAATGTGTATACATATGAAGGGTACAGGGGAAAAACAATCTAAGCGCCATTTCCATAGGAAACTTTTTTATTATTGACTTCACAGAAAATTTTATTCTGGATAAAAGTTGGTGTTTGGAAAAAAAACTAATTTTGACAATGCTAAATTAAGGATAAGTTATACAGGGTACTCAATAAATACAAAAATGATGGTTAAAAAATCAAAAACTTTGGAATATCGGAAAACCTTCTGCAGAAAAAATAAAGCTCGTATTAAGATAAAAATAAAAGTCAAATACCATTTCTTCCAAATGTGCACCGCACCGTTGCGGAGAAAATCCATTTCAATTCTTGAAAAAACCCGCTTTTTCTTAATTTTGTCCTTATTTTTTTCAGCAACGATGCACTTTTGGAAAAAATGGTATTTGACTTTTATTTTTACCTTAATGGGAGCTTTATTGTTCCTGTAGAAGCTTTTCCGATATTCCTAAGTTTTTGTTTTTTTAACCACCATTTTTGTATTTTTTAAGTACCCTGTATAACTTAGTCTTAATTTAACATTGTCAAAATTAGTTTTTTTTCCAAGCACTAACTTTTATCAGGAATAAAATTTTCTGTGAAATCAATAATAAAAGTTTCCTATGGAAATGGCGCTTAGATCGTTTTTCCCCTGTACCCTTCATATATATTATATGAATGTTTCCATATTATTAATTTTCGATTATTTTTGGGCGCTTTAAATTTTGTAACCTATTATAATACGTTTTAGTCCGTTTTGATGCTTTTAGTTGGTTTGGGTTAGTTCAATCAGCTTTCGTTTAGTTTTAATTTATTTTTGTCATTTGAACCCGGTTCCGATACATTATAACCAATTTTAATATTTTTGGTTAGTTTTGGTTAGCCGCCAAAACTGGGTCGTTCAATCTACTATCGATTACTTTCGGTTCCGATACGTTATTACCAATTTTAGTGTTTAGGATAGTCGCCAAAATTGAATTAATCTGAGTTAGTTTTAACTTACTTAATATTATTTTTAAACTATTCCGATACGTTTTAGCCCGTTTTGGTACTTTTAGTTACTTTTGGTTTGTTTTTGTTAGTATTTCAATCAAATTTTGGTTACTTTCAATTAGTTTCAATTTATTTTAGTTATTGAATTAATTCAAGTTAGTCGTCAAAATTCGCTTAATTTTGGTTATTTTCAACTTATTTTAATATTTTTAATCCGTTACGGTACGTTTTAGCCCTTTTTGGTGCTATTGGTTAGTTTTGGTTAGTCGTTCAATCGACTTTCGGTTAGTTTCAATTAGTTTTAATTTAGTTTAGTAATTTGAATCGGTTCCGATACGTTATAACTAATTTAAATGTTTTTAATTAATTTAGGTTAGTCGCCAAAATTCGGTTAATTTGGGTCAGTTTCAACTTACTTTAATAATTTTAATCTGTTACGATACGTTTTAGCCCTTTTGGTGCTTTTGGTTACTTTTGGTTAGTCGTTCAATCGACTTTCGGTTAATTTCAGTTAGTTTTAATTTATTTAAATCATATTACCGTTATTAATTTGAATCGGTTCCGTTACGTTATAACCAATTTTAAAGATTTTGATTACTTTCGGTTAGTCGCCGAATTTCGGCTAATTTGGGTTAGTTTTAACTTACTTTAGTATTTTTAATCTGTTCCGATACGTATTAGACCGTTTTGCTGCTTTTACTTACTTTTGGTTAGTCATTCAGTCAACTTTCGGTAACTTTCACTTAGTTCCAATTTATTTTAGTCATTTGAACCGGTTCCGATACGTTATAATTAATTTAAATGTGTTTGATTAATTTTAGTTAGTCCTCAAAATTCGGTTAGTTTCAACTTACTTTCGTTCAATCAACTTTCGGTTAATTTCAGTTAGTTTTAATTTATTTTAGTCATTGGAACCGGTTCCGATACGTTATAACCAATTTTAATGTCTTTGGTTACTTGCCAATATTCGGTTAATTTGGGTTAGTTTTAATTTACTTTAACATTTTTAATCTGTTCCGATACGTTTTAGTCCGTTTTTGTGCTATTAGTTACTTTTGGTTTGTCATTCAATCAACTTTCGGTTACTTTCAGTTAGTTCCAATTTATTTTAGTCATTTGAATCGGTTCCTATACGTTATAAGCAAATTTAATGATTTTGGTTAGTCGCTTAAATTCGTTTCGTTTTGGTTGGTTTTAACTTACTTTAATTTTTGTAACCTGTTACGATAGGTACGTTTTAGCCTGTTTTGGAGCTTATGGTTACTTTTGGCTAGCTTTGGTTAGTCGTTCAATTAACTTTCGGTTAGTTTCAGTTAGTTCCAATTTATGTTAGTCATTTGAACCGATTTCGATATCCTATGATCAAATTTAAGTTTAAATAAACAAACTAACTAGCTGCTTAATTCTGCCGTTCTTTTCCCATTTTAACACATAAACATTAACTTATTTATATAACATACAAACAAAACAATATATACGCATAACGATAGTCTATTTACCCAAACAACGAATATTTTTCTATTTTAATTCCTATGAAAATTTATTGCACTCCGGCCCAGGTAAGCGCGTATGATTGGCATCGAGTTCCGACTGCGTAGTGTCCTCCCTTCACTGAGCTTCACGGAGAAAATTTGATTCCGTACCCCACTAAACGAGCCGAGTGTCGCGGCTATAGTTTTCTTTAGGCTATGCCTGAAGTACAAAATCCAGTTGAGTGTAAAAAAATGGTAGCGTGGGAGGGAAACGTCGGTATTGAAATTTGAGGACGTCATCTTGTAGGACAGAACAGGTTGTCGCAATAAAGTACAATTTATTTAAAATATCTCTTTAAGTAAACTTAAGAGAAAATAAGAAATATGTTTTGCAATGGCGGTGGCGGCCGAGAAAACTTTGGCTTTGAATGTTAGGAACCTATCACTTGTCCAAAACCGAAGCAAAGTCATTACACTGGGAAAAAGTCTATTTATTGCAAGAAAGTGTAATTTTGTACTAACAGAAAATTCGTTTAAATTATTTTTAACTGTTTTCAGAGACAACGTTCACAATTACAACAAAATATACAAAACAGAAGCTGTAAACATTAATTTCTGCCCAAGGCTCCAAAGAGAATTTCGTTTATTCTTAGGTTTCATTTAGCGTGCAAAACTGACCTTTGTACAACTCTTTTGTTTTATGAAACAAAAGCCTTTAAGATGCGATCCTTCAAATCTTCCAAAGTATGAATTCTGACCTTTCGCCATAAGATTCTTATTTTCGGAGTACATTAACAAATTTTGATGAAAAAATATAATTTAATATTTATTGGGGACATTGAGGCACAAATAAACAAACCACGTAGTTTCACAAACAACTAGCGCTTTTAATAGAAAGGTATCGCACAACTTTGTCTTTGATCAAAGCACTAAAGCATTTATCATTTTTTCCACTACCGTGCGGCGTGTGTAAGATGCTTACTCTACGATTTGTAGAATATGTCTTTTTATGCAGTGCATAAAATAAATTATTTAACGCGCTAGTGTGTAAAGTAAATCTGACATATTTTTTGACATTTAGTGCAGTGCAGTGCGCAAAGCAATTTAATAATATTTTTATTTTTTCATATTTTTCGGTAGTAAAAAAAAATTGTATGCCACTCATGTGTAAAGTACCCATTTTTTATTCATGGGGTTCTCGCATGGGCCGTAGACAATATTCCCATTTATAAAAAAGGGTAGATAACTTTACACACTTGTTGCTTAAATAACTATTATTTCCAAAAATGTTTAAAACAAATCGCTTGTAACCGGCCAAAAAATTACTGGTGATTTTTTATATCATAAAAATTGCTCTAGTTTATTTTAGTACTCTATAAGTGCAAAACAGTTTATACCATGGAAGGTACGTCGCTCAGGGCCTCATGGAATTCCGAAAAGATGACAGAAAAACAAATGAATGCATAATAATAAATACAAATTAATATTTACATGTTCTATTTTGTTTTTTCTTTGCCAAGTCGTGACTTTTTTTCTTAAAAAAATTAAATTATCTTTACAATTTTGTTTTAGTGTGTGACAAAAAAAGCAAATGAATGCATAATAATAAATACAAATTAATATTTACATGTTCTATTATGTTTTTTTTGCTGAATTATGACATTCTTTTCTTTCAAAAATTACGCTATCTTAACAATTTTGTTTCAGTGTGTCTATCGGATCAATGCGAAATAACACTTTCTAACAATAACTAGGCTAATGTATATTTTCCTCAAAAGCGAAAACATATCAGACGGAGCCTACACTACAAATATTTCTCTGGTAAGGCTTCCTTGACTGATAAAAAGTTGGTTATGTCACATCCTTGGTTTTGGTTCATGGAAAGCTTTTAAAATCTGAAATACAAAATCCAGGTGAGTATAAAAACAATGTATAATGGTAGCGCGGGAAGGAAACGTCGGTATTGAAATTTGAGGACTTCATCTTGTAGGCCAGAAAAAGTTGTCGCAATAAAGTACAATTAATTTAAAATATCTCTTCAAGTAAACTTAAGAGATATTTTTTGCAAATGTCGTTTTTTTTTTCGGGTAGCTGTGAAAGTAGACAGAATCATTCAAATATCTTGCCGTCATTTCACTAAATTGCGCAACTCTAACTAATTTTTACCAATAATTTTAAATATCTTGCGAGTACCACATGCATCTACGAGAATTTTATTGTAGGAAACCTAATGCCTAAATCTGAATATGGGCAAACTACTGTTGATGGTCCGCGAATCACCGAAGCCCAACGTGTCTCCTCGGCTCGAGCATGACGGCCAACTAACCCAAGCTAACACGAGCTATATAATTGATTCCTATTTTTAAAATACTTAATAATTGAATACATTTTTGTCTTTTAGTTCGCAGATAAGATTTGTTCTGGAAATGTCGTTATAACTAAAATGAAAATGTCCTCGTTGCTATCCCGATGTATCA
The DNA here is from genome assembly GCA_016904865.1 of Pissodes strobi. NCBI lineage: Eukaryota > Metazoa > Arthropoda > Insecta > Coleoptera > Curculionidae > Pissodes > Pissodes strobi. The sequence continues at coordinate 265,159 of MU182825.1, forward strand.
AATTAGCCACCATTTTCAGAACGAAGTTTTAGATTTAAAAGATATCGAACTAAACAGTCAAAATTTACGTGCTACTATCCTGGGAAATTATTCTAGTAGTGTGTATCTGCAAGGCCTATAGGGACTTGCAGATACACACTTGCATACAGAATGAGATATTTGAGAGCAAGAGCAAATGTCCAAAATAATAAACTAAACAAATAATATAATATTGCTTTTAGCTTCGGTGTTTATTTGACGTATTTACAAAAGTAGCTAACGGAATAAAATATAATGTGTAGAGAGGGAAACATCCTTTATATTTCTGTAAATAGGTATTAGGTAAATACTCAAACTCGATAATTTTATTTATATGTTTCCTATATTTGAAAGAATATTTTAGGTCATTTCTTAGAAGAAAAATCCTGGAAGCGCTGCACATTCAAATATTGACACTTTGCATGTTCGCATAAGTATTGACTCTCTATCTGTGCAGCCACTCATCTAGTGGATATGCCTGTGGTGAGTCCCACACTACCTCCCTCCCAAGGGGGATATGCGTAAAAGATTATTTTCTCAGAACACAAAAAAGGCAAGGCATAACACTACCTTTGAAATGAAATACATTACATTTTTCAAAAGGCGAAAGCAAGTCGATTCCCAAAAGTGAAGTAAATGTGTATAGCATGTAATTAAGGACGAGGAAAGAATGTGAGAACTTGACAGTATGCTAGATGAGCCTAGAGCCACTTATTTTTTCTTCAGGATACCAATGATCACAGTATGACCGACTACCCAGAGGGCGAACAGGACAATTCACTCCTATTCGATGCTTAATTGGGAGGTGACAAATTGCTGCAAAATATCCCTTTTAGGACCAAAATATAAGCATTTTGATTAAGGAAATTCCGTGTTCCATTACTGATCATTTTCCATAATAAACAATTGTTAGAATAATGTTTAGTATTTTATTAATTTAAATAACCCCACTGACATATCGATCTACCACAGAAATAATGAAAGCCATTGTTTACAACTAGTTTGCACCCTTAATATCAACGATAGACTTTTGAAGTGAAACTTCTTTAGCGAGGGTAGTTAGTCCGAAAAAATGTGTAACAGTTCGATTTTGCCAATGTCAAATATTTTTAAAATTTCATTTATATGCCGCATTTAGGGAAAAAAGATGCTGTATTTTGTACTCGTCGGTTTATTAATTCTAAATTTATTGATTTGATTTGCTAACAATTCGCTTGAAATTGCCGCTTTTCTTAATATAAATTAACTATATTCTAAGTATAGGTTAACGATATATTTAGATATAGAATAGTTCGCAAACCGTTCTATATTTTTAAGAATTATGTTAATAAACCCACAAATACGCTGCAATAGATTCGTCGATCCATATTTTATTGACGGAGTGAATATTCCATAACCTTTTGGGAACCCCTTGGTTGCGGAACACCAATTGCCGGCCGCCATTTCTGAAGATCGTTAGATTGTTTTGGGACCTCTGCTTCTAAATATATTCACACGGCAGGCTCTAGTTTTTGTAACATTCGACCGAGTAATAGGAATGTACCATTTCTTGTAAACGCCAGCTGTCGATTTAAATTTTTAAAACTTTATCGTTTTGTTAGGGGATATTCTCTGGTATTTCTTGAATCATTCAATTTCGGTGAATTAATTGTGGCTTCCGCAGTCGTTTTACAACCATAATAAACGAGAACTAAGTTGTTTATTATCTTAGAATTATTCCTCGTATCGAATCATTAGAATACGACACGGCAGTTCTCCGCCCTACAATTTCCCCCCCTCTAATCTCGTAGAAGTGAAAAAGACGAAATGACTGAAAACTGAGGATTTGGCTCTTCTAAAATACCCATCGAGGCGAAGAGAAGGTTTGCTGATAGTGCAGTCGTAGAGACTCAGCAGAGTTCGACGGATCTAAGTGATATCGTACAGAAGCTTAAGTTTTATTCATTTATTATTATTAATCGCTCTGAAATTTCTTTCTCTTTAATATAAATCAAGCATTGACAGTCGAGCTTTGAAACAGTTTCTAGAATTTTATTCCTTTCATTCATTTATCGAGTAACATAACCGCTCTGAATTTTCTTTCTTTATAATATAAGTCAGGCACTGATAGCCAAGCTTTCAATAGTTTTACTCTAATTCTATTCTTTTTTATCAATTTATCGAGGCATTTGATTTAATTATTGTGGCCGTTCATTGCTACATATTATTATCGCTACATTTAAAATCGGTGCAGCTATTAGCGCACGCATAGCTAGATGTAATTAGCTTAGTTGACATCAAAGTGATCACTTCGGTTAGTAGTATTTAGTGCATTTAATGGTAAGGCATACAGAACCGAGTATTAACAACTGAATTGGTCTCCGCACAATCTCCATATTATGCTCTGTTTATTTCATTAATTACTTTAAGAGTCATTTGACATTCTTTTGTCTTAACTAACCGCCTTTCCATTTAACATTTTACTCTAGATAGGTTGTTGCTGTGTTTTCAAAAAAAAGAACTTAGTAGCAAATATATTGTTCCTTAAATTTTAGATTGTATTTTTTTGATAGGTTAAGTTAAGTGATTAATTATTGATTTAATAAGCCAGCCTATATTCTCGTTTTCTTGTTGGTGTGAAGTTGAGTACCGGTTGATTTAATGAGCTGACCTATCCACCCTGCACAACACCAGCAGAGGTTTTTCCGTTTAGTTGGCTAGAACGGGTGGCGCTCAAACGACCCCACTACAGGGGCCGGGCTTTGCGATACGACTCTCCGGGGCTAGGCTTCTTTTTAAAAATCTTTATTTTTGACTTTAATAAGAGAAAAGCGTGTTGCAAATGAAACTGAAATCAAATGAAATGGAAATCAAAGTGAAATACTTTAATGAAGCATGTTCAAGTATAGTTAGAGGGCTGAAATTTTCAGCACATGTAGCCAGAATAAAATGAGGATCCTGGACGAAAACTAGACCTCTCCTTAAGTTTTCTCTTCATTCCTCTCGTTCATACTGTACCTTCATTCATCTAAGTACAGTATATCTCTTCGGGTCATTTGCTTACCTCATTTAAGATCTTTCTCTTATCTTATCCTCTCTGGTGTTCATGTAGCCTCTTCTGTATTATTTGCTTTTTCCATCAGCCATCCCCTTGTCTAATATTATGAGAAGTGAAGTTTCATGCATGCTCTCTGATGTATCTCCATTTTGATTTGCATCTTATGCACTCATTTATTTTACCTCCTTTGCTCTTTTATCCATTTGCCTTTATCACTGCCCAAAGCTGTAATTTATAAGTGAATACCGGAAGTACTAACTGATTAGACATTCTGGTTTTGAGGCATTGCGGATAATTTTAATTTTTAAATAAAACTCAGTTTGCCAAATGCATGCATTATTTCTGCCGTTTGGTTTTCTTTATTAAGTTTAATCATCTGAACTTGTTTAGGTTTGTGCTTTTTCGTAATTCAGATTAACTCCTAGTTTTTTATATATTATTTTGTGACGGGTTCTCTATGCATTTCTCTTACTTCTACTTTATTGTCTGTATATTTTAAATAATTGCTAGAATACTGGCCAGTTATTATAATATCTCCTTCTTCCCATGCGGACGGTTTCAAAATGCATACTTGATTAAAGAGTTTTGGGGATATTAAGCCTCCTTTTTGTATCTGTTGGTTCTGTTCCTTCACTTATAGTTTGTTCTTTAGATTGATACTTGTCGAATTTTTATGTTAATATGTTTATTAATGGTACCGAGAATAGTTATAGGGCGCGGCGCGGCGGTAGGTTTTAAGTCGCTTTACAGATTGTCTACATAATATTATCACGCTATGCCAGCGTTTGGGCACAGCTTATACCGTACCGAATCAGTTATTTAACTCTCCACGTGT
>MU182826.1:2630-40921 GCA_016904865.1 Pissodes strobi
ATTTCAATTTTTATCCGGTTTATTTTAAGAGTGGTTTATAGAAGTTGCCATGGCACCGTCCTATTGAAGACATGGCCAATACAAAGTGCTCAAAAATTGAATGCGTTTAATTCAGGATATTCATCGATAGCTGTCAGTATGTGACATTTACAGTATAAGTAGTGTAATCATAAATAAAAGCATAATTTTCCATTTTAACGAAGATAATTTCAATTGTTTTCCTGTCATTGCAATTATTAGAGTCACAGTTAATTGTTAGAGAAAAATGGAGAAAATCAATTTTTATCCAGTTGATTTTAAGAGTGGTTTATATAACTTGCCATGGCAACGTCCCATTGAAGACATGGTCAATACAAAGTGCTCAAAAAGTGAATGCTTTTAATTCAGAATAGTCAACACAGCTGTCTGTCAATATGTGACATTCACGGTGTAAGTAATGCAATAGTAAATAAACGCATAATTGGTCATTTTGACGGAAATTGTTTTCCTGTCATTACAAGTATTAGGAGTCAGAGCGAATTGTTACAATTTAATGCTTTTAATTCCGAATATTCAACAGCTGTCATTATGTGACATTCCCGATATAAGTAATGCAATAATAAATTATAACATGCGGTTTTCCTTCAGCATCCAGTTGAAACTTAAAGTTAGAGTGCTTCTTGACGAAATGGCGGACCCGGCAAATAAATGATTGTTGCTTCCTTTAGTCCTGTAAGTATATATATTATGAGGTATTCTGGACGAACTGGTGCAGTTCATGGTATCAGTTATTATTAGCATTTAAAGATCCTTTACAGGCGTAGCCGAGTATATCAAAATTGGCTTCTCCTATTGGTCGATCCATGTCGTATTACAATATGTCTTCGTGATGCAATCAATTTCTCGCAAGAACTCTCATGGTGTAGAGGTTTAGATCGTTGGGTCTCACCTGGAAAACGCGGGTTCGAACCCCGTTGCTTTTTTTATTATTTTTTAAAGATTATGTTTCTAAACAGATTTTTTTCTTGATTTTGGGTATGTCTTCGGTTAGCACCTGGTTAGTTTCCTTTTCCTGAGCCCCCGTAGCGAGCGGAGTGCCATGTGGATCGACCAATAGGAGAGGCAGATTTTGATATAGTCGGCTACGCCTGTAAAGGATCTTAAAACGCTTATTATTACTCGCTGTAATGACCTCTACCGACCGGTGAATGCAACTGCCTTCTGCCGGAAATTTAAAATTGGGACCGTTAGTTTGGGTACCAACTCCTGAACGTGCGTGCCGTTTAAGGACTTTCTTTCCCTTAGTTCTTTTGGTATGACAGCTCGTGGCCATGTGAGGAGTGACTATACGCTTCACTTCCGGTTTTGCCTTCGTAGGGAGAACACGATGAAAACTGATTTACAGAATTCGGCACCGGGCAATACCTCGAGGTCTTGCACCGGGTGGTGGAAGTTTTTTGCTTAAAAAACGTGTTTAACCTTCGGGGTGAGTCTAGAAAGTTGTGCCGGCTAGTTGTGTCGCGTAGTGGAGGGTCGATTCCTACTAGGACTCTGGTTTCATCTCTGTACGTGGTAGCGTGGCCTGATGGCGATCGGGATTATTTCCTGTGGGTCTGACAGAAAGTGGTTAGACCTACAGTGTGCGAATCATCCTTGCATTAAGAACTCAGCTGTGCAGTGTGCAATAAATCATATTTGTCTGTGAAAAGTTTAAAGTTTTTTGTAAAGTCGGGAATCACCAGGGGCATAAGCCCGCCATACTGGGGGTTCCTTCAAATAGGCCCCTCACACTGGAATAACGTGTACCTTATGCAAGAAGGGTCGCCTTGCCTCTAATTAAGCGCCGAATGAGGGGTGCGCTGGCGCAATTGCCCTTTACGGAGCAAAAGCCATACCTATTGTCTAAGACAATAGGACATAGAAAGAACGAAAGACTATACTGTTATTGGCCAGGCGTCGTGGTAGTGGGAATATTAGAGGAAGCGTCTGCTTGCGGAGAGTTTTTGAAGGAAATCACTCTCCGTTGCCTTGTCATTTAGGGCAGTGGTTTTTTTTTTGCTTTACCTCATGGGTTTGTCAGATCGACTAATTTATAGAGTGTCAGGCCTTATCTACTGGAAGGATCTAGCCATTGCTCTTCGTTCAGGTTTCGGCTTCTTTATTTCTAATCAACTCTATCTTTGCTCGTTGTCTTTCTATACGTCGGAGTTCTTTAAGGACTTCCGTAGCGAAAAAGCTTGTTGCCTCCCAGGCCGCCTTCGATGAAAGCATAGCTCCCACCAAAGACTATGGCTCAATTTTCTGTTTAAGGACAGTTTCCCAGGTACTGCGTGGCAAGTTGCAGCGAGGGCACGTAAAGAACACGGGCTCCGCGTCTTCACTGACTCCAGGGCAGGACGGACACTCTGAAGACACATCGTGTTTAAAACCTGTGAAGATATGCTCGAAAGCATCCACGTCCTGAGATCATCTGCGTCAGGTAGTAGTTAACCTCGCCATGCTCGCGGCTCAGCCAAGCATTCACTTGTCGAATCTGCCCTTTGTTGTGGTGTCCCACAGCTTTAATTAAATTCATTTGATTTTTTTTTTCCTTTTGCTAATTAGGATTAATTTTCTTTATTCTAAAATTTACTTATTGAAGTCGAAATTTAAAATTTAACTTATTTTATTTTTGAAAATCCAAAATCTAAGATTCAGCTTGCTTTAGTCTTGTCAGTCGACACTTTTAACATTTTTAAATGGCCGAAATACGTAGTTTATTAAATGAATCGAGAATAATTTCACGAAATTTGTGGCAAGTAACGCGAAATATTTTCCGAATATCGATTTGTTCGGATACCTTATTAGGGAGCTTTCGCTCGCTTCCTTTCGGTAGATTTGTCTTTGATTTATTTGCCTAGTTACTGGTCTAGTTTTCTAGTCTCTAAGAGGAGTGCCTGTATGGTCAGATAGTCTGGTTAATAGATTGGTAGATTTGTCTTTGATTTGCCTAGTTACCGGTCTGGTTCTTTAGTCTCTAAGAGGAGTGCCTGTATGGTCAGATAGTTAATAATAATTGATTAACGAAGACAGCGCCTAATCTACTGATTTAATTTTAGTCGACTGCCCAAGGTATCATTTATTATTGGCGTACCAGATTTTAATTATAAACACAATTAGTTTGTAGAGCGGTACTGTGGCGTCAGACCATGGTTTGCGCCTAAACAGTAATCGAATAAGGTCTTTTATTTATGTTATTTGAGCTGTGTTTTTCAAAAGTAAGAATTATTTTTTTTTAAATTAGCTCAGTTTGTGTCTAATATCGGCTATATCGCGTAATATCCAAGATACATAATATCGACTTTTAATCGAGCGAGATAATTCAATTGATTATTGTTTTTTTAATCTCTTTTATTTATCTTTATGTCTCAAGTAAGTGGGTAAAATTTCTGATTATTAACAGTAGACAATCTTAGTCGTTAATATTTAGCATAGCCGCTAGAATATCGGAAAAATCGTCACCATATTGTCCTGTTTTTTTTTTGTCTTGAGTAATAAATCAACTTTCTATTCACTGAACTTGCTTGTGTTTACATTTCCTAAATTTGCCGGTGATTCTCTTTACTGAATTCGCCCTGTGTTATTTAATTATTCCTGGATTACCCGGATCACGAAGAAATCAGGACGATTATAGAAGGTGGATACTATGATTTAATTCAGTTGCGCTCTATGTTTAAAATGTTTCAGCTTCATTGAGTTGCTATAGATTCCTACTACAGTTTAATATTGGCTTTGTTGTTAATTAGTTTTTTTTGCATCTCGTTTCTTTATCTGCTCAGATTGATTAAATTTAAGTCAACTCAATCAAATTAATTTCCAATTTATTTAAGCAATTTTTTCTTGGTAGTGCGAAGCTTAGGCTAAAACGAGGGCCATACTTCAGATTTGGGGTAGTTCGTGCTTATGCCTTCTACAAGCCCGTGGCGCCTTATAAATAACCCACCCTACTCTCCAGCATTAGAGCTAGGGCCTATTTGCACACTTTGAAGACGACTCGCTCTAGCTTACGCATATGTACTTGCAAATCCACTTAATTTTAAATTTTTCTTATCTGAAACTATTCATCCTCGGTCTCTTCTAAGCCGAGGTGAAGGTTTGCGCTAATTAGAAGAAAGAAATAGCGTGGCAAAATAAAATAATAAAGAAGACGTTAATATTTTAACAAGCAAATTTTGGAGAGGCGACGTGCGACGTTCAAATAGGCGAGGACGTGACAACCCTGGAAAACGAATGGCGCAGCAGTAGAATCGAATCGGTGTTATATAATACGGAGTAGCATTTTAAGATCATTTACAGGCGTAGCTGATTATATCAAAATCGGCCTCTCCTATTGGTCGATTCGCATGGCCCTCCGCTCGCTTCGCTCGCTACGGGAAACTAAGCAGGTGCTAACCCAAGACATACCCAAAATCAAGAAAAAAAGCTGTTTAGAAACATAATCTTAAAAAAAAATAATAAAAAAAGCAACGGGGTTCGAAACCGTGCGGTGAGACCCAACGATCTAAACCTCTACACCACAAGAGCTCTTGCGAGAAATTGATTGCATCACGAAGACAAATGGTAATACGAGATGGATCGACCAATAGGAGAGGCCGATTTTGATATAGTCGGCTACGCCTGTAAAGGATCTTTAAATGCTACGGAGTATATAGATAGATTAGAAATAAGGCGTAGATATAGTTATTGTATGAATAGCAGAGTCGACTCATGGCGTTATGTAATTATGATAACTATACTGGCGAAGTTGCGGAAATGAGAGTGGCTGTAATAATATTGGCGAAATAAAACGTGTTACTAAAAAGTGTTGTTTACAGATCAGAAGTCGGGATAATCTACGTATTGTGTTATTTGTTGTGGAGAACGGTGAAATACGCGAGTTAAATCGCAGTGGCAACTTCTTCTTTTTTTTGTGAGTGGCGATATCACAAAAACTCATAACAAAAGGCGGGCGTTTGTTGCTATCCTTGACAGGCATTATAAGATCCTTTACACAAATAGTGCACTATATAAAAATCGGCCTTTCCCATTGGTCGATCCGCATGGCCCTCCGCTCGCTACGGGGGCTCAAGAAAAGGAAACTAACCAGGTGCTAACCCAATCTAACCCAAGACATACCCAAAATCATGAAGAAAAGCTGTTTAGAAACATAATCTTAAAAAAAAAGAATAAAAAAATGTAACGGGGTTCGAACCCGCGTTTTCCAGGTGAGACCCAACGATCTCAACCTCTACACCACAAGAGCTCCTGATAGGAATCGATTGCACCACGCAGACATATCGTAATACGAGATGGATCGACCAAGAGGAGAGGTCGATTTTTACATAGTGCACTATTTGTGTAAAGGATCTTTAAATGCCCTTGACAGTGGATTGACATTTGGCGATTTTTCAGATAAGTGTGTGCTAATTAATTAGTGATTATTGTAAAAATTGTGGCGTATTTTAACTGTGTTTATTGGCATTGGTGTTTAAAAGGCGTTTTTCAAGTGATTTCCTATGGAGGAAGGCAGAAGTGACAAGTTAGAGCTCGATTACGAGTTGGAATTGAGCGACGGTGACCACGGCGAAGGCGATTCGGCGATGGAAGACGAAACACTCTCCATGGACAAGAGTCTAGCGACCCGACCAAATTTTCGATACCAAAGGCCACCTATACTACATAGGCTGGCCTTGCGTGGAATATATTCACAAAGAAGGGGGATTCTTTGTGAATGTATTCGCGGAAACACATGCAAGCTACTGTATATCGACTATAATACGGCTTTTATTAAATATATCCTGGTTTTTAGTTAAATAAAGCAACATATTTTGGAAAAAGTGCATCCAAAGTACGGGCACGTATTACACTAAGTAATATCACTTTTCGCATGGCCCTCCGCTCGCTACGGGGGCTCAAGAAAAGGAAACTAACCAGGTGCTAACCCAAGACATACCCAAAATCAAGAAAAAAACTGTTTAGAAACTTAACCTTAAAAAAAATAAAAAGAAAACAACGGGGTTTGAACCCGAGCCGCCGACGCCGAGTTCAGACCTAACCATCTAGTCCTCTGGACCACCACGCCTTATATGCAAATCGATTGCATCACGATGACATAGCGTGAATGCAATCGCTTAAGTCAACGCCATCTGCACTAGAGACATAGTTATTGTATGAATAGCCGAGTCGACTCATGGCGTTATGTAATTATGATAACTATACTGGCGAAGTTTTAAGGTGTAAGGCCGAAATGAGAGTGACTGTAATAATAATGGCGAAATAAAACGTGTTACTAAAAAGTGTTGTTTACAATATATCAAAACAGAAGATAACAAACACTTAGTTAAAAAGTCATACATCCTATAACAAGACTATTCTACGAAGTGATTTGTAATTTTGACAATCTGGCAACGCTTAAAAACGAGACTGCGTAGGTCGATGGACTGACTCGTGCCTCTCATTCACTTCAGATGTCAGTAAGTATTCTTGAAATATCCTCATGTAGAAATAATAAACAAGGCCAGCGTGTGGTCACGATGGCGATTCAAATAAATAAATCGAGCAAATGAGGAACTATTAAAGAAACTTAAAATTTTATTACATAAAAAAACACTAATTACGGTCAATTCACAAATTTCGACTGGCAATCATACTGTAAATTCAACAAATATCTACTACTTGTACTTGTAGTAATTAAATTAAATTGAAAAATTTTGGTCAAGAGTTTTCTCGTAATAATTCCATGGCGGAACACCAGTCGGAAACAAATTGAATACTATATTATCATCACCATCCTCCGTCATCAGAAACAGTTTCGGATTTATATTTACCAAACATAACCAGTACGTGCTAAGGCGTCACACCATTTTTTCTGAAGCACTCCCCAAGTACCTGAAGCCTTCAATTCGAACCACTACTATTTGGTCTGTATTCTTTCAAACTAAAAGATTTTATGTTGCTTTGTAGGATTCTGAAGTCATGAGATAAATCAGAATCGGTGATAAATTCACTGAAACCAAAATGTTGGATACGCAGCCGTAATATTTGATATTTCTTCAGTCAGATGACATTTTAGGGTAAGTTCAGCATTCCAAGGTCAAAGACGTCATCAATCTCGCTTGGGCCTCTGTTAACATCATTAGTCAAGCATCGATCAGGCGATATATATATATAGAGAGTATTGTCCTGATCCATGACTATGATTATGTAACTTAAAATTGAACTATGTACAATTTACATAATACACATTCTGATCTAACAACCATACTGTAAACTCAACAGATCAATGGTTTTCGTAATACTGCTCGTCGAAACTAAAACCGATTTCATTCCGAGTTGAAAAACTTTGGTCAAAATAATTTTCGCGTATTCCTGCATGACTGGAACCAGATCCGAGAGTTTTTCGAGCAAACTGGCCACCACGTCGCCATTTTCGCAATCGAGACAGGATAAAACTGCCGGTAAGGCTTCGGAGGCGGCTCTCGGATTGTATTTTAACCATCTGACGATCAGCAAAAGCGCCAGGGATCTAACGGCACTATTCGGAGACTCTAACAGACCGTACAGGTTTTGCGAAACGCTCTCGAGCAACTGCGGTCGTTTGTTCGTGACCTGATCGATTTCCTGCAGAGCGTTTAGGCGGTCCGGCGACTGAAGGGCGTTCTTAAATTGCGGCCAACGTTCCGGGTACGTTTCCGGTACTGGTGGATTCACTGCTCCTACGAGAACATCTGACGGCGTATCTTGATCGTTGACTGGCAAGGAGACACTAGAGAGAAGGGGTCGTACGCCTGGCTGGCTGAATTGAATGTCACTAAAAATAATTAAATATTCTCAAAAATTGTCAAGACAACTAAGGGATCACCTACTTACTTTAGTATTCCGCCATGTTCTTGCAAGAATTTCGAACCCCCTTTGACGTCGTGAACCATCCAATTCTGGATGAACGTCACGATTCTCTTCACCATGATATTCAGCTCTGACCTTTGACAGTGGAAATGCAACAGCATAAAGAATGATTCGAGTAACTCGTATAGTGTGACGTTCTGGTGGAAAATGTAGGGTTGCAACAGTTCCATGAGCCCTAACACTTGCCCATAAAGCAGGAAATGGCCTCGACTTTTTAAGACGTTCCACTCGTATTGAGCTCTTCCCTTCAAACTTCCCGCTAGCATCGGCAGATGGCGTAACACCAACAGAGGATGCGTAGCGGCGAGTTTACGCGCACACAGCTCTAGATCTTGACTCTTCTTTGGCCAGTCTTTCGATCTAGGTGTCGACGATAGAGCGCTCAGGAGACAGTGCGAAATTTTGTCGATGGCGCTCGGGCAGTTCATTTTCGATAACTCCAACGTGGTTTCGGGTTTGAGCTCTATTCCCTCTTGGCCAGAGAAAGGTAGGGACATGTATATCATTAGCAAAAGTTCCCTGCTGTGACGATTAGTCTCGGAATCACGGAAGAGATTTTTGATTATCGTTATCGCATAACGCCCGATACATTTGAGGAGTAACTGAAGGCGTGATTCCATATTTTGCTTCCAGTTGGCCGTCTGAAGCTCGGATTCTTCTAATATGTATTTAACCACAGACTTAACCTACAAGGGAACAATAATTACAGTTTTTTTTTAGTACACAACAAATACAACTTACCTGATTTTCATCAAGCTTTAGAACATCTTCGAAGTGCGAATGCTTGGGCACCGCCTTGTCCCGACCTTGCCATAGCTTGGGGCTCTTTATCAAGGCTGTAAGATAGTCCAACACCGATACCGGACATATCGTTTTTGAATCACTCGACAACAAGTACGTAACTAAGTTGTGAAGGCTCTGCCAACTTGCTCTCTGCAGAAGAAGCGACATCAGCAAGGGCCGGAAATCGAGTTGTTTTTTTGAGAAGAGTAGGTCCACCTGAAAAGATATTGCATGACGATCATCATTGCAAAATAATATCCTGAAATGTTCTATGATATAACAGATAATCACTATATGAAGAAATACACACATTTGAAATAGCATAAATGAATGAAAATTAAAGGTCGAACGAGTAGACGTTTCCGAGACCCCGGTCACAGGTCTTCAGAGTTGGGCGCGCGTTTTAAAGTGGCCTCACAACTCAGTGGTTGGATGCTGTGTTTCTGATTCGGCGGCCCGGGTTCGATTTTCGGACATGGCTTGGGTTAGGTTCATTGGTTTGCGCCCCGGAGCGAGCGGAGGGCCTTGCGTGAAGTGAAAATGAAATGTAAAACAACTCTGGTTGTGAGCTGGTATTACAAATAAATAAATAAATATCGCCTTTATTTAACTTCACATATGTATACAAATAATAAGTAAACATACTTCATATACACTGTGAAGGGCACAATTGGCGAAGTTTAACCCTGTGGCCATTCCTCCACTTAACCAATTGCGCCAGAAATACCAATATCCATGAATCAACCAAATACAATTTAATCAATGAACACAATAATGTAGCTGTGGAATTCTATCACGGATATAGTTATGCAACCAAATATATATGAACAACGATTTACTGAAATTCTAACAGACATTTTTTATATTTCAACCTTATAAAACTACAATTGGACTCTTTAAATAGTATGCTATAATTCAGATGGCTGGGAAATACGAAATAAACCAAAATATGTGGTCAAAGATATTTCCAAAGGTATAAATTTTATAATTTGCCGGAGTAAGAAAACAGTTTGAGATAATTTCCTTGCAGGTCCAACAATTGTGGTTTCCAAGTTAATCTACTGTCTAGAGTTACTCCCAAAAACCTAACACATTCACTGTCATTATTACTTATTTCTTTTAATGAGAAGTTCAAATGTTTAGTCTTAGCCCAGTTGAGGCAGAGCCGATTTGCAGGGAACCATTTGTTTACTGTTTCCAGTAGCAGTGGATTAGCAAGTTTTGTATCTTATAACAATTCCCCCTTTTACCTTTTATTTCTTAAATTTTATTTTGATTTTAATTGAAATTATTTGTATAAGTAAAAGTAAAAGTTAAATGTTCCTTGAGTTACCCTGTCGCTGCTCAGATACGTCTTATTGCGGTGGCCCTAGGGGTGTGAGTTCGAATTTTGAAAATTTATGGGCGCCAGGTCCAGGGTATACCAAAAGATAAGAAAAGATAAGTTAAGTTGATCGAAAGATAAGAAAAGGTAAGTTAAATTGACCAAAATATAGGAAAAGATAAGTTAAATCGACCGCTAGTATTAGCTATATTATCTATATGAGGCAAGTAAGCGCAAGAAATAAAAGATACAATTTCCTGATTATTTTTAATAATAACCTTCGACTCAAATCATCACATTTCCTTCAAAATACTGTGAAGCATTTAATACCCTGTAGAGGTCAAAAACAAATTCAACATATATCAATCTGAAAATCCTATAATTAAATCGCTAACTTGGATAATACCTATTTGCAAACAGTGCAACTGCAAATCTCGGTTTTTGCAGACGAAATTTTCTTTATGACCCTAATTAAAATTAATGATCCTGATAAGCTAATAGCCCTTAAGTTACAATCAGTCCACTAATAAGTCAAGAAACTTCGCTACAAAATTAACCAAATTACTGGGATTCCTAGAATTGAGTAAAATCAAATTGATATTAAAATATTGACTTTCGACAGAAAATTGTTTTTATGAAATAATTGTGAAATCTAACAGACGTCTCTGAAAGAAATCCAAGTTATATCTTTCAGTATATATTAAAAACTTCTGATGTGAGAAAGGTAGCTCTAGCCAGGATAATAATAAAGCTTATTAAACAATAAGTGAAAAAAAGATAATTACTGAATGAATGATTACTAAAGTTTATAGCTTTAATTTTGGTTTTAAACTTCCAAAAATTAATACCAAATATATACAGAGTATTTACTCTTAATAATATCGAGTACCCACTAATATGACAGAATATTAAAGCACCATATCATATAGAGGTGATAAAGATAATTATTTCGACTGATCAGGTCAAAATCCAAGTTAGATAAGCTAAATTTACAAGATATAAATATGAAATTAAATTTTGAAATGTTGTTTTTTCTGTTGTTAAGATATCATGTGAGGTATTTAAACATTTCTAAAAAAAATCACTTTACTTTATGAACATCCAGACAATGAGAATGTTGAAGGCCTCCAAGCGCTTCACAACCACGGAGTCCTCCCGACCATATAGTTTCCACTTCTCAAATCAGCAAATCGCTACCCCCCCGGGCTACGATTTAAGAATGGAGCATTGTCCTAGAATCCAGATTAAGTAATCCCCCAAAAGTGGTATTAAGCTCCAGTTCGAGAACGATTAGTACTTGGCCTTAGGAATAATTAAAACTTGGTGTTTTCATTGGATTTTGAAAAAGCAAAATTCCTAAGAGTTCACACTTAAATCAGAATGAGATTCCGGTGAAATACAAATGAGATACAAGTGAAAGCCTGAAAAACGAACATCAGACGTCTCAAAATGACGTCCGCGTACTGCTAGAAAAAACTCGTCTATCGACGCAAATAATTACCTGTTGTTATGGCTCATTCTCCTTCAAGTTTTGGCTAATCCATCCTAGGACGCGACAGAGTCGAACATTATTATAAAATCCAGACTAGCTGCTTCCAATTCCAAAGGAATTAGACCATAATGAAAATTTTACCGACACTATTACCTAGCCTTGCTGAAAGTCTAGTCTCGAACTCACCAAAGAGGCTCGTGATCTCGTTCCCATCGGTTTTATGCACTCGTACTCGGAAAAAACTGGTTCCCGACGAAACACACGAAGTCAGATTACAATAATATTACAGAATCCCATCTTTACAATCTTGACCGAAGCCGGAACCGTAGTCACTCCCGATTTTAAGGCCTGACCTAATTAAGCTAAGAAAAAGAGACTTTTTAACGATTGCAGATTCGATTTTCGACAATCGTGATTTTCGGGTCATACGGCACTATATTATATTATATTAGCCACTTCTGATTGGTGGATTAAGGTCACTTTCAGTTTATCTACGGCCCGGTCAGTATATTCTACCAGGCCTAGATAGTGTAGTGGTCAGATTCTGGGTTTGGAATGTGAACGTGCCGCGTTCAATTCCCATCGGGGGCAAGACATGTTTCTTTATTTTCTTAAGGTTATGTTTGTTTCTTTTTGTAAATTTGGGGTATACCCAAAATTAATACAAACATAACTTTTAAAATAGTAAACAATTCAAGCCCCGCCCACCCAACTGTCATTATAGTTTGTAACCGCGGCTCGCTAGAGGCGAATCAACAAATAACACGGATATTATCAATTTCTCTCCACATTTTTTCCTCTGGAAACAACTTCAATGATAAACTCCACCACAAAGTACACATATTACTGTAGAATTCATAGACGTAAACTTCATTCAACACACTTTGACCGTTACGTCATATCATGCCATCTCTTTTAATGCCGTGAACGTATTTCCTATATTAGTCTATACTGGAAAAATTAAATTTGATACGTGCTATTGACACTGACATCTATTAGCGTCAAATTTCAAATCAAAACGAAATAATCTTTTTAAAATTCCTTATCGCTTAACTGAAAAAGAGCAAGCTCTTATTTTAAAATTGGTGGGACATTTTACCCAAGAAAAGGATGCCGGTAAACCGCTTTTACCCTTGAACGCCGTGTATAATGTAAGTATCAATGATATGGGAAAAATTATTTAACTTCATATTGTTAATAAAGTTATATTGTAGGCATCTGATAATTGTGATTTTTCCTAATTTTTTATATTATTATAGTGTGTTGCAGATGCATTAGATATGTCCTTGTCTTCTATTCAAAGATTGGTTTCTAAGGGCATCGAAACTGATCATAACTTTAGAGTCAAAGTTCAGGCTGCTCATGTTTCAGCACGAGGAACTCCACTCTACAAAGTACACCAGCATGTCATAAGAATAGGAGTTTATGTAGCAGGTAGATTTTAAATTTTTGTAGTCATTATATTTCTATTTATGTTTCTGTTCTTTTTTAAGGTGAACATATAACACTAACACTTAAAAAACAACTGCTGGATATTGATGGTACCCAGATATCATTGGGTTCCTTAAGTGTTGACTTTAAAAAATTAAAATTTAAATGGAGAAAGTGGCAATTTCCAACAGAAAGTCTCTTATGGAACAGCCATCCATCGCCCATAAAAGATTAGTTTTTTTAAGAGAATACATGAAAAATAAGAATAATCCTTATTCGTTAAAGCCTGTAGTATTAGATGAGACATTATTAAAAAATTATTTTAGGTAAATTATAATTTAAAAATAATTTTAGGTCACGCCTCAAAAATGGAAAAACTATGTCAGACACACAGACAACCTGATAAGTGAGGTATGGGAAAAAGAAAAATACATTGATGCTTCTAACATTCTTCCAGTGAGAATAGACTTAAATGAATCTGACTCTGATGAGTTTGATTCTTCAGACAATGAAGACTAATGAATATTTTTTTTTTAACTTTTGCCTTAGTATTCTTAGTGTTATATTGAAATGTCCAGATGCTTTGTTTTTGTTTTGGTGACATTGGGAGTTTTTCAGAAATAAATAATACCCGGTAATATATGTTTTCGCCCATAATAATTGCATTTTATTTTTCCTAATTTAGGGAATACCTTAATTACGGATTTTTTAAAATATTTTGAATTTATATGCTATGCTATATTAAACATAAAATGTACGATCCTACATGAAACATAATAATTGCATGACAAAAATGGATGGATATAAACAACAAATAATTATTAGCTGCTCTGCCCTTAAAACAAGTAAGTTTGGGTTAGCTCATCAACTAATTAAAAATTCAACATCTTTATTACATTTATCAAACCACATTTTTAGATATTTAATATTAAAGTTTAATGCTTCAGGGCAGCACTGTATTAAATGTAAAAGTAGCAGTTCGCATTATAGAACGTATTAAAAACGGAACGCCCTCTAACCACAAAATGAAATCGGTAATAAAAATAAATATCAGAGACATCTTGTGGCTAAACTTATAAATGACAAATGAGTCTATTTAAGACATGTGTATTATTTTTAAAGGCGTCAGTAATTATGACGTAACAGTCTAAGTGTGCTGAACGATCTGTAGCCTTCTTTTTACCACAACATTTAAAGAAAACGTCGGTAGGCTCAGAATCAACATCGCGATCCGCCGCCATCTTGTCAACAATTTATCGTTTCGGCGTTAAATCAGACGTCACTAACAAAAAAAAAGAAACACACCCTAAACTAAAGCCGCATTCACAGAGTATATGTATGTATGTAAACTTGGATCAACCAAATTAGCTACACCAAGATTCAGGCAGTAAAAACAAATAATAAGAACAAACTAAATTACCTGTAACTTGTCTCTCTCTGAATTCGCAATTTCCAGTTCAAGAGCGGATAACCAATCGACCAACAGCCCAGTCTTTTCTAGTTCGCTCTTATCTTCCAGCAGCAGTTTGCCCAACTTTCCTCCTAAATTTTCAGAAAAACTAAGAATCTGCTCGGATTTCGTACTGGTGATCAATTCCTCTTTCTTTACTATCTCCATCAAATCGGTGGTCATCTGCGTATCCAATTCTTCCTTCTTTACTGTACTCGACTTCAGATAATGCTTCAGAACATTAGTCGAGCAATTTTCTTCGGGCATCACGGTTAACAGTTGAGTGGCGAACGACTGTTTTTCCATGGAAAACGAGTCGTTTGATAGTATCAGGCGGAGTAACGTGGAAAATGACTTGTATTTCATCATTGGGGCCATCACCAGGTGTATCGGTAACGATCGTAAGAAATTGAAAATCATGTCCTTCATGTTTTTCTTGAGGCTTAGGCTCTAAAAGAAGCAGTTGACCATCATTAGATAAAGGAGATGAAGGCTTGGAATTTGAGCTATAATATTCGTCGAATTAATACTTCACAAATATGGAATTAAAGTTTTCTAAATAATACAAAAACTATTAGTGGGCAATGAATGTATCGCTATCCCTTTTTCTCTTATGGCGGTACACTTAACTGCGCCCTGGTTATATCAATGGAAAACGCTGTTAAAATCTTATTTGGAAAGTATGCGGTGAAACAAATGAACATCAATCAACATGGACAATTTATTATGTTAACAGAGCGTCAGAATCTGCGTTTGTGTTTAGCATTACTGAAAATGTTTGCATTTTTTTTAGATATTTTAATGGTTTCTCATTGTGGCGTGTATAAAAGACCGTTTTAAAAACAAGTGCTTCACTTCATCATATTGATATGCTGCTTAGTGCTCATTTACAGGAGAAGCAAATCAGAAAAGATACCACAAGATTGGATGCGCAAGGCACTCCAGGCCGATGATAGTCATTCACAGGTATATTTCTCAAGTATTCAGGTACTAATAATGATAATATTATTGGGCAGTTTATAGTTAATTAAACGGTACTAACTATACCCACGTATAGTTATAAATCATACTCGCATAGGCATGCCTGATTTTGTTAGGAAAATATAAAATCTGGCCATTGAAAAAATAACAATTTATCTTTAAATAAATAAGGGCTCTTTTGACAAATTTAGCAAAAATTATAACCAATATCGATAAAACGCCGCCATATTGTATTAGAAAGTAATATTACTCTTGTTTTTCCATGGCCATCTTGAAAACGTATTCAAGTATCGATCGACAAGTCGCCTATGCAAATGAAAACGTAGGGCTCAGATTGATTCAGGTCAAACAGAGACGCGTCTAGGGCACCTACTAACTATTTGATGCGAAAGCTCCAGATGTGCGTAATGGCGGAATGTATCA
This sequence comes from Pissodes strobi, assembly GCA_016904865.1. NCBI lineage: Eukaryota > Metazoa > Arthropoda > Insecta > Coleoptera > Curculionidae > Pissodes > Pissodes strobi. Next base: position 18,417 of record MU182826.1, read on the forward strand.
GAATTACCCATGTCTTTACTGTTAAAAAAATCTTTCGAACACATCTGGTAGTGTCGTAGTCAGAGTTATTGATTGTCATTCTGTGCTGCAGTGGAATGCATTTATGTCTGGAGACTATCCCATAACTCTCAGCAGTCAGCTGTTTTCATGTACTTCGTGATGTAACAAATCGTTTGTATGCCTCTGATGGTCTAGAGGTTTGGTTAGCCTTCACTTCGGCAACGCGAGTTCAAACCCCATCGGTTTCTTTTTATTTTTTTAAAGGTTAGATTTCTAAACAGTTTTTTTTTCTTGATTTTGAGTATGTCTTGAGTTAGTTTGGGTTAGCACCTGGTTAGTTTCCTTTTCTTGAGCCCCGTAGCGAGCGGAGCGAGTGAAGGGCCTGCGAAAAGTGAATTTAGGCATGCTGCTGAGAGTTATGGGATAGTCTCCAGACGTAAGTGTGGAATGCTGGCAAGGGAAGAGAGGCGTGTGAACTGATGAAGCGAAAGTTGAGTGAATGGGACGTTGATGTGGCACTAATACAGGAGCCGTATGGGAAAATAAAGGAGAGCGGGAAATATAAGCTACACAGAAATAGAGAAGGGTGTAAGGCTCAAATCTGGTTAAAAGAATGAATAGACGGCGGGGTGGTGAATGGACTTTGCACAAACAACGTGGTGGCGGTAAGAGAGGGCAGCAGAACCAGCATTGTGCTGGTGAGTATTTATGACGAGCCAGGAGGATTGACAAACAGGAGAGGGATGAGGGAGGCCATAAAGTTGGGGTTTCTGAGGGGTAAAATGGTAATCGTAGGGGGGGTGGGGGGATTTTAACTAAAAAAACGAGGCGTGGGGGACACACACAATGGATGCACGGGGTGAGGAACCGATGCATTCGGCAATACAATTAGAGCTGCTGCTACATAATAGGAGCGACTCTATAGCTACCTTCAGTGGATCTAGGGGGAGAGTTGGGTGGACGTGATCTGGTCTAGGGGCGTAGCTTTGAAAGTGTGGACAGTAATTGACGATAAGATATTGAGTGATCATAGATACGTTAGGTTTTCGTTCGAAATGAAAATGGTAATGAAACAGGTAAGTAAGAAGGAATGACTTTGTAAATACTGACTGGGACAGGTTTATGGATATCTCTATATACCAAGGTGGGGAAGAGTACCATCTGGAGATAACGGCGGAAGAATTAGTTGAAAGCGAGAACTATCAACATATCAGGGAAAAGGGGAGGTGGATGGGGAATTACAAAACATGGACCTAAAAGCAGAAGAAATACATCAAACAATTAAGGAGATGAAGAAGAATAAAGCTTGCGAAGAAGATGAAATACCAAAGGTAGCACTGAAATATATTTGAATGTGAGAGTAAGGGAATGGTATGAAAGAACAGGGAAAATGAGTGAGGAACAGTATGGATTTAGAGGTGGAAGGGACACCATCCAGGCGATTGAGAGAGTTATGTGAGATGCAAAGAGTGAAGGGGGGGAGCATTGACTTCTAGAATGCCTTTAACCTGGCTTGGCCAATCCAAGTAAATCGTGAGATGGAAAGGATGTCCATGCCCGGGAGAATTAATTATGGAACTTTTTGCATGAGAGGGAGGTGTGTAGTGGTGATGTGAGCAGAATTATTGATAAAGGTTGCCCGCAAGGATCGAGTCTCGGGCCAACCCTCTGGATAGTATGTATGGAAGGGTGGTTGAGAAGGATGAGAATGGCTGGTGAGGGTGTGTATGGGCAAGCCTTTGCAGACGACCAACTTCTTATGATAACGGGTAACTCAGTTAAGGACGTCGAAAAGAAGTGGGAAAGCACCTGGTGAATATGCAGAGAGTAGGAAAGAACTAGTAGATCAGTTTACAACATGGCGAAAACAAAATGCATGTTTGTTGAGGCAAGGGGAAGCATTAGGGGCCCCAACGTAATGATCGAGAGAACCAGAGTACGTTGTGACTACTGGGGATAAGACTAGACACTAAGTTGAATTTCATAGAACACTCGAAAAACGTGAGTATGAAAGCTGGGAAAATAGTCACGAAACTGGGAGTCTTATGCAGAAATAAGGGGAAGGTAGATAAAAATAAGTTCAAACTCATATGAGTTGGTAGCAGTGCCGGCATCAACGTACGGATGTGAGATCTGGGATGCAAGCGCTAGACTCCAGGGTCAAAAGACAGCTGGACGCAGTGCAGAGAATGTTCTTGCCAATTATTATGAGGACTTAACAGGACCGTACCAACGGAGGCATTGCAGGTTGCGGCCGGTGCGCCTCCGTTGGACATAATTGCTGGGGGGTCAGATATGAGATGAGAGAGAGAGAGCGAGAGAGAGAGAGAGAGAGTAATTGAGGAAAAGAGGATGAATGGTGTGCCTGAGGGTGACAGGGCGTATATATGGGATAGGTTGGAGACAGTAAACACACGTTTCATATATATATGTGGATATGGGATGAGGGGAACGAGTTATGGGACTGGGCTATGCCCTCTAGAGGGAGGGAGATTGGATTAAGGGGCACTGCAGACTAGATCAAGTGCAGGGTACTGTCCAAGAGGAACTGGGAGCGGTAGTTTACGTCATTAAGGCCTTGGAAAGGGAGGGCCGGTTCCTTCTCCTCACCGATTCTAAGATGGTAGTAGCCATGCTGCAAGGGGCAAAAGCTAAACAGGCGGCAGTAAATAGCTTTCACTGTAAAGTGGCAAAAATGAGGAGCGAGGGGAAGTTGGTTCGGGTAGGATGGGTCAGTAGAACAACAGGAGGGATGAAGGAGGCGCATGCTCAAGCGAGGTTAGGGCAAGTGAGTCAAATGGTATGGCAGAACGAGGAGGGGATAAAGCTATTCAATGGAGCTGCGTTGAGAGAGAAATGGAAGAATCCTAGAAGAGTGGCAGAGACGATGGGAGTCCAATCAAAAGGGTAGATCCCTTCATACAGTATGTAAAGAGGTAGGGAGGGACAAATTAAACTTAACTCTTAAAGATATGCAGTTAGTGACGGGGCATGGAAACATGCAAGGATAAGATTTCGTTTAAAAGTGAATGTGGAATGGACATTGAAGATGCCAATCATATATGAGAGGAGTGCATGTTGGACAAAAGGATTAGGGCAAGGGTGAATGCGAGAGTGAATGTGGAGGCCTGGGGGATATAAAGTTGCGGGTGCATCAGAAAAAGTCAGTGGCTTATGTAAGGGCGATTAACAAATACGAATGGGCCTTGGAAGTGGAAGACATGGAAAGGTAATTGACCGAGGCAACGCTGCACTGTAGTAGAGTAGCTCTCGGAATGGTGTTAAGCAGGATTGACAGCAATCCTGCAAACAAATATATGTTAAAACTAATTATATGATTGAAATTAGGCTTTTTAGTCGTAAGAAAATCGTTATTATCTAACATTTAGTTTTTAATTATTTTTGTAATGTAACAATAAATAATGATGAATAAAAGAGCTTCTTTCCCCAATGGCTACTGGCTTGTAGTGGCGGGGTTGGTGAAGCGGAGTTGGTTGGGGGGTTCCCTGGAGAGTGGGTTTGTTAGAGTAGGGAGTGGAAGTTAGGCCAATGCCGAAAGGTGGGAAGCAGCAAAATTTCTTCAGTTCATGTCATTCGCGTGCCGCGGGTCCGATTTCCGCCGGTTGCAATCTTGGTGTGTTTATTTTTTTAAGGTTATGTTTGGTTTTTATAAATCAATTTTTTTTTCTCAATTTTGGGCAAGTTTTGGGTTAGTTTTTGTTGGTTACGCCCCCGTAGCGTGCAGATGGCCATGGAAAGCCATAATAACGGTTTCGCCATTACGCATGTCCGCAGCATTTGCATCAAAAGTTGTGTCAGTCAAACAGTTTCTTAGTTAATTTTTGGTTATGTTATGTCGCTAAAATTAGGTTCAAGTGCAATTTAAATTGATCTTAAGAATTATTTTATCACCAAAAGGGCCCTAGCCCTACAAATAGAAAATAAATTTAAATTTTGACGAATTCCAAAAGTTATTTCGGAAGAATATTAATCGATAAAGCACCATATTGCATTAGAGGAAATGCGCACTACACTAGCATTATGAGCCAGATTACTAACTAAAGAGAAAATTACCTTTATAAGATACAGGATGATCTTGTTTTTATCGTCACCAACATGGGGATTGAATAGCAGGTTCAAATTTTCCGCAATCATTATATCCGTAAATGCAGTCTTCTCCGACTGTCCTGATAAATGCAAAGGTTTCTTAATGTCAACGTTAACTGCTATATCCACATCTTGAGTAAACGGAAGCTGCATCTCGATAGCCTTTACGAATATCTCGCCGCCAACAGCGCCTCTCTTGTTCTGCACCTCCACCAATTGAATCATGTAAGTTTTATCTAGCACCGAATCAACAACCAGTTTTGGGTCTAAAATGGTAGCTTTATCCAAAGTATTGAGCAGCTTGCTTATGGAGCTAGTAGGTATACCGAAAGATTGGATAAACAATACCAGCTTAGGTGCCTCCAATTTTTCGATAGCCGCGTCTACAAGTCTCGGTACCTCGGATCTGATCATCCTCAATTTCATCCAATCTGGCAAGTACGACGTGGTCTCTGAAGTGTCCGGAGAGTAAGCTCTAGGATGATCCATATTTAAAGGAAACCAAGTGTTTAGTAACATGCTGAAGGAATCGGACATCACCAGGGGACCGTAAGTCAATAAGACGATAGCCGAATGAATGACTAAAGGCTGCATCGCGCATTGTTCGCCAGTTCCCCAAGATACTATAACATATTCGTTGTTGTACGATTGGTGGATGCTGTACGATTCTTCGACGTTCTCCTTGGCTTTCATAGTGTACATGCAAAAAAGTTGCAATAAGTTTTTAAGAGTCACATTGTCCTCTCCAGGTAGCACATAAGACGCCACGCTGTGACGTTCGATAATAACTGAGGATAAATCGGTTATCAAATCGTTAAGCTCTGCAAACGATTCGTAACAATCCTGCGTCGACAAAAAATTGATATAGTTTGAAACTATGGCTGGATTAGTTTCGATTTGCAAGGCTTGCCTCAAAAACTGGACCAAAATAGGCTTGATAAGACCGAAATGAGCAAAATGACGTATATACTGGGACAACCAATTTGAGTGATTATCCGTGGTGATTTCCCCGTCTTCGGTAGGCGACAATATCATGCCCAAACCTTTCGTGGCTTGGGCTCTACTAGCTCCATGATCTGAAGTCAACCTTCGAAATAAATATTCTAGAACTTCGCAAGCAGACTGAGCATCAGGACCGTTCACTACGGTTCTTAAATGAGCTAAAAGCTGACCGTGTTTGGTTAGTTTTTCCGCTGGGGCCGTGGACAAGAGATATTCGCACAAACATTGCACTGGAAGGTGAGATAGAACGCCCTCGGAACTGTGGACTAGTTCGGCCAACCAAGGCATATGTGCAGTACCTAAAATATTGACGATTATTACAATGAGCGTCTAAAGATACCTCACATCTTATATAGGTGTTAAGTAAGGAAAGCGATTCTTACCTCCTTGACGGGACATAATGTCTAGCAAAAAGTCTGGATGTCTAGATTTACACAACAAATGCCCGAGTCGATGTGAATTATTTAAAGTTTGTAACACGTCTAAAATATGAGGCGGTGGCCGACGAGCGTCCGCGTGTGGATTCAATTCCATGAGCTGCGGCAACAGCAAACTGGTCTGTTCGTTAATTTCCGCTTTGGTACTGGCAGCGGCCAAATGCGACTCGAATTCTAATATAGTTTGTTTTTCGAGGGCCAATATTTGCAGCTCTTTCGACTGATAGTCATCTTCCAAAGATATCATAGTCGGTGGTGGAAAAGAGAAATAACTGTAACAGAAAACGTAAACATATCGCTTCAGAGCCGACAGACAACACAAACTCTTAACAATAATTTCAGTTTCTATATAAAACATTAATGTTTAGTTGATTTATTAGGGAGCAACTTAACGTGTATGTTACAAAGCAACGCTATAGATTGTAACAGTCCGATTTTGCCAGTGTCAAATATTTTTTTAATTGGCTAAATGCTGTATTTTGCGGTAGGATTTATTGAAAAGAGGTCCAATACTCCTTCTTAATTATGAATTTATTGATTCGATTTGCTGATAATAGGCTTCAAATTTCCATATTCCCTAATGCAAATTAGCTCTATTCTAAAAAAACTCAAACATACCTTTATTGTTTAAAATAAAAAATGCTGTAGAAAAAAAACGAATTAATTAAAAAAAAACATAATAAATTGAAAAATATAGTCAGCTACGCGTGTAAAGGATCTTAAAATGCCCATCAGTGGGATCCAGATAGAGTTTTTCAAGCAAGTGGAAAATGGCATCATTTGTGTTTTTGGCTAACTGAAAACCAAACTGAGATCTATTTAAAACCCCCTTTGACTCTAATAATTTAACCATTCTATTTTTAAGTAATTTTAGATGAGGATGGTAGTAATGATATTAGCCTCAATATCTTCCGCCTGCTTAAAAATGGGAATCACAACAGCTTTCTTTAGTAAATCAGGAAAATCACCAAGCAAAAAAGAAGTATTAATGCAGTCAGCTAATGTACTCAGAGCACACCTAGGTAAATTCATAAAAATCTTAAATCAATGGAAATGCCATCCCACCCTGAAGAATTTTTCTTTTTAATTTCTGAAAATAGTTTCGTGATTTCATCAGCCTGTTACAGGAATAAAATAAAAAGAGTCACCAGAGACACCTTGCATGAGAGACAATGGGTTTGTAGAGGTTATTTTTGACAATTTGAGATGCAACAGAGCAGTAATAAGAATTAAGTTTGTTGGCATTCAGTGAGGAAGAATTATTAGTCGATTTTTGTGTGCCACATAGAGAATTTACAATTTTCCATGTTTCCTTTTGCTTGTTACTTGCTGAATCCAAAATCTGATTAAAATAATTACGATATATTTTGTCTGTATTTATTAAAGTAATTCATAAAAAATGTTTTGTCTATCAAAAATTTGCGTCATGTGTGTAGGCATCTCATATTTTTAGAAGAGACTTTTAAACTTCTAGTTATCCAAGGTTTTCTATTTTTGGATCATATTTACAATGGGGAAAGTACTGTTGAATATTTCAATTAATTTGTGATAAAAAGTCAATAAAGAATTATTATTTATGGATGGTTCTTCCCAATTCATTACTAGGCCTGGTTAAATGCCCTAAAGTTTTTCTTTGAATAAATACGACCCCCTCTTTTTGCGGATTCAGTTTTCTTTTTTGGAAGATCAAAAACGCAAAATACAGCCTCATGATCCGACAAACCAGGATTCAACACTCAGCAGGATACGCCATCATTAAAATTGGAACACACATAATCCAGGATAGAGGCGGTGTTTTGTGTGGCCCGTGCAAAATTACGAAAACAAGATTTAATACTGTTGTTGATAACCTAACTCTAGGAAATTTACCATTACACAGATCAATAGAACCACAGCCTATAATAACATAGTCATTTTCTGTTAATTCTGTCACTAAGGGTCTAAGGATCTCCAACACCTGAATGTAGGATGCATTAGGTTTTGTGATTGTTTGTACTGCAGTATTTCCTTCAAGGCATCTATGCAGTTGTTTGCGCAGATTTTTTACGGTTTGATCATCCAGGATGAGTAGTTTTCTGAACTTCTGGTGGGGATGGTGCACAATGTGGTCTTATAGAGGTGAGCTCATTCAATTGAGGTTTTAAAAGGCATATTTCATTAGAATATGAATGATTATCTAGGTCTAGGAGCCTCATAGATTTAATCATACTTCTGTTTATTTCATTGAGATCCTCCAAATCTTTCAAAAATTTTGCTTGTTTTTCTTTATAAGATTGTAGGGTGCCATTTATAGTCACTTTTCTCTTCATTCAGTTCTGTTATTGTTGTACGAAGTGAGATAACTTCCTCTTGTTTGGTTGTTAATGCCATTTGTAATAATTGTATTATTTCTTTTTTTTGTGATTTGTCATAATGAATTTTGCACTATAGATTGTGCCTCAAAAGAGCTAAGTTTCATTAAATCATTTATTTTTCATGTCAATTAATAATAGTTTCTAATATTTGAATATAAATCAAGCATTGACACTAGCTAATTCATTGAAATAACCTCTATTGATTGAAACAACCTCCATTGATTGAAATAACCCCCAATAGATTAATCCATTCAATTTAAATAATAAAAACCAAAAATATTAAGATACAGATAGATAGACAAATAATCAGGAAAGTAGCAAAATAGACAAAGTTAAGTAATAAGATAATTAAAGGCAAGGTAAATTACTTTAAATTATAAGTAACTGAGACGAATAACGGTAAAGTGGAGGAAAATAAAGAAAAATTAATGGGGCAAACTCCATTCCATAACGTTTCCGTTGCGAATTTTGAGCAATTTCAGATGATTCCACGATGATTTCCTTCTTATATTCCTGTGCTACATGCATGCAACCTCCATCATAGAGGAAACTCTATTTACAAAAGCTGCTCCCTACAAATACTCCTTTATCATAGGCGGTTTCAATGTCAATAGAGCTAAAGCAAAGCAAATCAAAACATTTCTGGATAATTGTCCATTCAGACAGGCAACAACAGCACCCACCTTTCTTATGGACAACAACCCTGATTCCACCACGGATGTTGTAATTTATTCAAATAGCTTACAAAACAGCATCAAGTCCATTAAAACTGTTCCAGACATTGGTTCCGATCACTTACGCTTTGAAATAGAAATTGATCCTCTTTTACCATTAGTTGAAGAAAACCAATATAAACTAAATCTAGGGAAATATAATATGGAAAATGGCGTAATTCCTTCAGACCCAGGGTAATAGCCCCATCACAGAAGGATTTATTACGGACTCTAACAATACTCTGTCTAACCTTATCATAACAGAATCATCAAAAACATAACAATTTTTTTACGTAACAGAACTCCCTTCATATATAATTAGGCTCATTAAGAACAAGAGGAAAATGTACCGAGAATATTTGACAACAAAAAACCCAGAAATAAAGAGACAGCTTAACATATATAACAAAAATATCCAAAACATGATTAAACGCTTCAGAGAAAACCAATGGTGTAAGTTTACTACTACCATCAATTACTACTACTACCATTAATTTTATTGCTTTAACAGAGACCCATGCTGTGACAATAATAATCTGGATATGGTCACCGCTTGGTCGACCCAATTTTTCCTGAACGAACCTGATGGAACAATGGAAATGGTGGAAGAGGATACACATTTTCGCATTATCAACTGGATATGATTCTCTAACTAAAAAGATTCTAAGGGAATTAAGTACCAACATATACAAGAAAATAATCAGTATCCTCAACTTTTGCTTTCAGAAGGGACAGTTGACAGTTTCCAGAAGTTTGGAAAAAAGGCCAAATCTTCACCATTCCCAAGCCAAACACCAATGACTTCAGGGTTAGTAACTTCAGACCAATCACACTCCTTCTAGCATCTAGTACTTGGGAAAATCTTGGAAAAATTTATCAAGGAAAGACTGCAGCGACATCTTGCGAGGCACATTCCAGGCTACCAGTTTGGCTTCAAGGAAAAACACTCAATGGTCACCATAATGTGTTCAAACATACAAGCAGCCAAGCTCTCTAGTCAACGAAGTGCAGCAGTATTTTTGGATATAAGCAAAGCGTTCGATAGCGTTTGGCACAATGGATTGTTGTACAAGCTCTGGAGACTCAACTGCCCAACATATTTAATTCATCTGGTTAAAGAATTCCTTCAAAACCGCAGCTTTGAAGTAAAAATATCAAAGGCCATCTTCTCTCCCTCGCAGGGTGTTCCCCAGGGTTCCCCACTTTCCCCCTTCCTGTACAACGTTTTCTGCCATGACCTATATCGTTACTTCCAGCAACAGCCAGGCTATTTCAACAATAAGCTATATGTTCTTCAATTTGATGATGACACTGCCCTAATAGCTCACAATTACACATTAAAAAACACCTTATCTTCCCTACCAATACTTATCGATAGAACCTCACTGTGGTTTAAGCTGTGGAGATTAAAGCCAAACCCAATTTGTTATCTTCAATCACAAAGTCAGGCCCACATCACCATCTGCCCTATTAAATAATCACCTAATTATATCTGGGAATCATAATAGACCAAAAATTAAACTTTTACCTCCAAAGACCAAATGCATCACCAGAGCAAAACACTTTAGGGGTTAACATACCAAAATCGGGGAATTTTTAGTAAAACAGTAAGCCACATATACAAATCCAGAACTTGAGTGCTGCCATCCCATCTATTTGGTCAGTCGCCCATGGTTAGAGGTCGCGGAAAGAAGTGTCCTTCGATCAATTACCAGGATTAGACATCCCCAAAATCCACTATACAATCCGTCCAACGAACTTTTATACCAGTCTACCAACATAGTACCACTAATCACAAGATTAAGAGACCTTTCGGTAAAATTTTCCAGGGTGCACGAAAATATCAACTTACTGCTTACGCTGTGTAATGTTGGTTCCACCTGAGAACAGAGCCAGAACTCATCCAGAAAGGACCCTTTGGAAGGAAATACAAACACCGCGATGTTATTGTTGGTTATTACTTAATAATCTAATTATTGTATAATTATTTTATTCTATGTAAAACATAGACTGTACTTTTGTGTATTCACAGTAACATTAACAGTAAACTAGATGCTTAGTAGCAAAATTTAGTTGTGTATTTCGTTGGCTGAAGGACCTAGATCAATGGCCAATTGGTATTGCACCAATAAATTACGTAATATATATGTGTTCTTCTTTAAGATTAGTGGTAGGTATTCGATTCAACAAGTGAACAAGACGTGATTGAATGCGTTCAAAAGTAGCTAGTCTTAGTGTCTCTTGATAAACTTTCCACTGAAGTTTGGAGATCTTTTAATGTTGTCAAAATATAGTCGATTTCGCTGTCAAATTTAAGTTTATATGGTCGGTAATTTAGAGGTTTGCCTTTCTTTTCTAATTGTAAAACTGGGGCCGTAAAGCTGTTCTTAACTGTTCCGTAACAGTTTTTGAATCATCAGCTGGTAGACCACGAATACTAAGTTCATAGACAAGCATCTCTTTCCTGAGATAATTAACCATCATATTATAATCCATCTCGACTGACTCAATAAAATAACAAAATTATAAACGAATAAAGAAAATTAGTATGCAAATATAAAATAAATCAAAATCAGAAAATAAAGTAGCCGTCCTCTTCGGAGAGCTCAATATGTAAGTTAAAGAGCAATATTAGAAATATCGAAAAAAAATCGCCCAGTAATCAATCGAATAATAACAGAGAAATAACAATGATATGTGTAACATTAAATCACTAGTCATCAAAAATAATATAAAACAATAATATACAATGCTACCAATTAATGAAAATCACCGCGTGAATAAATCCAATAAGGCATACAGAACAGATACTAGAATTTGCAATTTTATAAAGAAAAGGTCTCAAAAAAAGGTAACCCCATAGTTGGGACGCCAAATTTGAAACACGTTTTTCTTATTCAAGTTAACGATACAGATTCTTCGTATTGCAGTAGTGGGGCGTTAGAGCGCCACACAGTTAGAGTACTTATACTTACTTGGTTATACACATTTCCATGAACATCCTCAAAGTAGGATATTTATTCCAAGCCAAACTTCCTATACTCAGCGGATTATGCGCCGCTAATATCAACAGCATCAGCCACACCTTCCAGTACAGATTAGAAATGGCCAATTTAGGGGGCAGATAGCCGTGCGGCAAGGTAATATTTTCCGGATAATTGTAGCTGCACAAATTGAAGAAGAAATCGAGTATCTCCACTTTATCGACCAATAACGGTGGGCCACAGTCTTGAGGCAAATTGGCCGCCCGTTTAACGAGCTGATCTACGATGTCGGTGATTTCTGTAGGAGTTATCGGATGTTCCTTCGATATGCCTATAAGAAGAACACGTAGCAATGTGGCTTGTAAAAGTGGCACTTCACTGGCCAATCTCAAAAATAGGTTCCTTTCGTTTTCACCGGGCCACGAGTCTACTTTGTGATATTGTTCGGCTTGTTCTAAAAACAATACCTGAAAACAAAGCATATGTTGAACCGCTGTAATAATTACTTGGTCCAATGAAGGAGAAAAAATTGCCAAGAGGGGTGTTTTATGTAATGTTATTAGGTTTCGATTTTGAAACACTAAACCTACCTTCAATAAAGCATGATGAAAATCAGGAACGTTCGGCCTGAAAACACGTAGAGCCGAATCCTGAAGCCACGTAACGCACTCTCTTTGAATATTCGTGACTTGCATCTTGAACGCCTTCAGTACAGTGATATCCCTTTTACTCTGGGTGGCCGCGTCCCTAACTTGAGGACTTACGCATAGTAGCATGCACATCGCCGCCAAATCGACCAGAGAAAGGAATATTCTTTCCCTGAATTCGTGATCTCTGATAGTAGCTATTAAATCCTTGCGTTCACGAAGTAAAGCGTGAACTACGCTAAGTAAATTGAAATCGTGTCGAAGCACCCGGTTTATTTCTTTAAGGAGGGCGCGTAACGAACGAAGATAGTCGTCTTTGTTTAGCAATAATTCCTGAAAAATAAAAGCATTATTAGGAAATTTTGAGGATTGGTTCATGTGGCAGAAACACTTACCAAACAAATGTCTGCTAAAGCATCAGCTGCGTGATCGGGTTTGACTTGAAACAAAGCCCCAACGACGATTAAATTATTCGGATTTCGCGCGTTGCTCAACTCATTGTAGATCGTATATTTCAACAAAGGAAACAGGTTTTCGGGAACCGAGACGACCATCTCCCTGAGACAATTATTAAAATAGTTAACCATAGGTTTATTTTTGAGTCTCAACTTGCTTAATTGCGCGATAACTTCCAAATCCCTTTGAGAACTAGCGGTGCAGTTGTAGCATAAATAGGCTAATAATTCCTGAGCAGATTTCATCAGTTTGTGGTTATGCAACCAGGCTTCGATACGTGAAACGCCTATGATTCTTATTTCGTTCAGGCCGGACGCTGTGCTGAGCAATCTGACGAAATTTTTGCTTATGGTCTCAGGCTGTTGTCTTCTTGCTAGTAAATCTTTAATTGCTTCGAGGACTATTTGCTCCACCTTTTCTTGGGCGTGAGTGTATCTTGGGATGGCTCTAATTTGCCAGCCTTCGACAAGTGCTTTTTGTTCACCAGCAGCTGCAATAAAACCGAGAGGTCATTTTCTACACAAAGAATTTAATGATTCAACTAAACATTTCGCAAGAATAATTACTATACTAACTGTCATCATCATCTAAAGTATTAATAGTTAAAGGACTAGAGGTGTCCCGAGCAGCAGACGTCCAAGTCTCCGATTTCAACAAGGAGGTTGGCGGCAATTTTGTATGGAATGCTGTTATTACATTGTCCACGAATGGTTTCGCAAAAGGACTGTCAATGATAACACGATCACCTATTGCATCTTCAACATACAACTGAAAAATATATAGTTTAATTTACTGTTAAAGCAGCCTAAATGATTTACTATGCTTAGAATAGATAGTTCGTATATTAAATGAATAAACAAAACACCTACCTTTACAAACACCTCAGGCCAGTTATCTTTATCGCTAAATGTACTGCAAATCAAGTTGAGAAACATCTGATGTACATGAGAGTTGCTCTTGTGCATTCCTTTTAACCCTGCACTTATATCTCTCCTTAAGACGTTAACCATGGCACTGACCACATTTTCGCTTGCAAAAATTTCTGATTTGATACTGGCTGCCGAAAACAATGCGGACCAGGTTACCTTGCAGGGTTTTGACTTGACAGAGCGTAATCCTTTAATTATTCCTAATATATATCCGGTCTAAAGTAAATACACAAATTTTATTGAAATAGGGTTTGCTTGCAAATAATAAGAATATGTATATTCCAAATTAACTGCAATATGCTTTGACAACATTGCAAATCATGGCAAAGTTAAAAAAAATTGGAACTAAAGCTTTAATAATGATTCTGGGCCACTCCAAGTGAGATAAAGACAGTTCCAAACCTACTTCAGATATTACCAATAAACCATAGTTAAATAAATAAACAAATAAACACATCTAATTCTACTTACAGTTTTCTCTATATTGTCAGACTGCACACTTTGAATAACTTTGTCAAACAATTCACCTACATCACAATCAATTGCTAAACCTTCCCATGGTTCAACTCCACCAGTCGTTCGGTCTATCGGCAACAAACTTGAGCCAGAGGCCCCTACGATGCCCGATCTAGAAACGCCTGTTAAACCGACCTTTAATTTTTTTGAAGAGGGTACTGCCAAATTTGAGGAGCTCGCGTCTCGTTTTAATTTGTCCACAGGAGCTGTAATGAAAATGTTTCATTTCTGATATTATTTACTGCAATAAAACTTACCACTGCTCACAGATCCTACGGAAGTTTTCGGCAAAGGTATCGCTCTTTTGGGGTCATCGCGAGATGTTCCTGGTTTGGCCCCAAGAGCAATAAATGAGTCGGGCAATTGTTGAGATATTTTAGCTTTTGGACCCCTTGTACCCGGAACGGATTTTCCTCTATCCATTGTCTAAATTTGTGTGCAATTCAAAATCATAAAATGTTATCTAGGCAACCCAAAGAGTTAAAATTGCATTGCATTTACTTATTTATTCGTTTTATTTTGGTTCTTGCCAGGAACAGCAAACAAAATTAAAAATTAGGAAATTATAGGTTAGGTACGCACAGAGCTCTAAGCTTCTTCTTAAAATTATCGGCTTTTATCATATAGCAACACTACAATTTGGCGCCCAACTATTTTAAATCATCTCGTATTTGGCGATATCGCTATAGCTGTTCATAATTTTTCAGCAAGAAATTTTTTAAATATTTTCATAGTTTATACATATAATCCTTTATTGCACTAGTTTTTTAAATGCAAAAATATTATTGTGCTACGTTACCTGATCAACGATGTCATCGTTTCAACAATACCTCTTTTATGACAAAAACTATTTTAATAGGGGCGAGCGGAGGGCCATGCGTACTACAATTTTTTTACCATTTACTTATTTATTTTCACACGGCAATGTGGCAACATTCCTAATATTTGGCCTACAATTAATCGTTCCTAAAATCATGATTCCCGTCTACCTATAGGAATTCTGAGTGGCGTCTTCCGACAGCGATCTGTTTTGAGCTTTTCTGTTAGGTTCCACGATGCGACCCGATGTTGGCCGAATCGGCAGAATTACCCATGTCTACGCATTACACTGAATCTGAATCGCTTCCAACGGTCTGGTAGGTCAGTGGTTAGATAGTGTGTTAGTGATGCGAAAGTTGGTGGTATCCTCGTCAGTGCCAAGCTATGTTTTTAATTCTTTTTAGGGTTATGTTTGTAAAACGTTTTTTTTCTTAATTTTGGTTATGTCTTGGCTTAGTTTTGTTTGGTTGGGTCCCGAAGTGACCAAGCGGGCGGAGGACCATGCGAAATAATTATTGTCAGCATTCGGCCAAGGTCGCCGAAAGTTAACAGAAAAGTTCAAAACAGACCCCTCTCTGAAGACACTAGTGCAATTTTAGGTCTTTACGCATGCGTTCGTGCTAATTCGTATGTTTAGCAAAATTGTTTGTTCTTGATTTTGGACATTGCCTTGGGATAGTTTTGTTTGGTTGCGCCTCCGAAACGAGCGTAGTGAGCGGAGGGCCATGTGTGAAATTAAATATTAGAGCCGCAACACTGGTATGCTATCAAATGAGACTTGGAGCTAGTCGTAGCAAGGTACCTAATGAGGCCAATGAAACGTTGACTATTATTTCATTTTATGAATGACCCTCCGCTTGCTTCGCTCGCTACGGGGGACATCCAACAAAAACTATCCGAAAGCATGCTCAAAATGAAGAACAAAAACTTTGTACAAATATAACCTTAAAAATATATAACGGTTACGGTATGAAACGCCTTTTAAAAAAGGGGTAGTTTAGCGCTGCTTCAAGGCAATTTGCTAGAGTACAGTACAGCTCCCGTCCGGGCTTAACTAGAGCAGGGGCGACCCTCCCAGATAGGTTACACCCTTGTTGGATGGAGGACCTTATTACGGGGTAATCGAGACCTTGTCTGGTTTTAGATCATTCCAGGCCTTCTGGAGATCATCGAGTACAGCCGAGAGTAACCAGAAATAAACGATATTCCAAACTGAACATTTCATTGGCCTCATTAAGTGCCATGCTAGGCCATCTATAAATCCAAATGCGCAGGTCCGAAGATTAAAAATTTGCTGTAGGTAGAGGCCAATAAGCAACAAGTCTAGGTGCACCGATTGCGAAAATTAGCGCATGTGTATCCTATGATTCTTCGCTACGGGGCGCAACCATCAAAAACAACCCAAGGCATGCCCAAAATGATGAAAAAATACTTTTTACAAGCATAGCATTGTTTTGTCGCTGATGGCAATGGAACCCAGTCCGCCCCGCCCAGAGTTATGTCTGCCGCCGTATCAGAAACACACTATCTAACCACTGGATCACCAAAAACAATTCGCCGAAAAATAAATTGGCGTTTAGAATTAAAAAAAGCAACGGATTAGAACTCGGGCCGCCGGATTGAGACCCAATCATCTAGATTCCTTACCACGAGCGCTCTAGCAACAAACTGATTGCACCGCGAAGACATGGCGCCAGACGGACGATTCCGAGATACGCTAGCGTCTTGCTTTTGATTGATGAATACTATCCGTGACTTGCACCTCTAGACGCTAATCATCGCGAAAGCAAATAAAGCGGCTATTTGTAGCTCCCGATCCAAAAATATTGTCAAACATGCATGCGCGCCATGTTTTCGAGATGCAATTAATTTATCTCTATACTAGGGTCTACGTGATTGAGATGGTTGGGTCTCACTCGAGAGGCCCTGGTTCAAATCATATTTCTTTTTTTGTAGATTTCTTGATTTTGGATATCCTTGGGTTAGTACCTGGTTATTTTCCTATTCCTGAGCTCTTGTAGCGAGCGGAGGGCCATGAGAAAAGTGAAATATGATGTCTCAAATGTACACATTCTTGTCTCGTGGGGCTATCTAGTCTAGTCTATTTTCAATTATGGCCTTTTTCGTAAGAAAATTCAGCCAGTAAAGATCTCTATCCGGCTTAGTTAGAGCTGGGGCGACCCATCCCAGATAAGTTACACCTGATGGATAGAGATACTATTTTTAGGGCTCCCTGTATGTCGAGTATGCACTCCAGGGGGCTCAGATCGTTGCATGCACGGCTTGTTTTAAGGTTCGAACACCACAATTAGCCGCCTATAAAGCAAGCAACTAGAATAAGTTTGGCAACAGCGTGTTCCTGGGATCGAGTAGGAGCTAGAATGAGCAGCTTTTTTCTGCATTCTGTCATTTCTGTCTTGTCTTGACATTTCTAACCTAACCTCAATCAGAAGAAAATCTTTTTACAGTTTGCGCCACAAAATGCAAGATTTATCATTTGTAGACGTTCAGATTGTTCATTCGGTAACTGGTACTGAAATAAAATACAAGGCAGCCAGTGATTTGAATCGTTAACTTTTAGCCATAGAAATACATCAGCTCTGTTAGAAAACTAGTGTATGTAATCAGATAAAATGCGTACCCCAATAATTCTTTTGGCCTGTGGGTGCTTCAATCCGACAACAAATATGCACCTTAGGATGTTTGGTAAGTTAAAGAATCAATTAACCGAGGAATAACGTTTGCTTGTTTAGACAATAGTTTAATTTTTTTCTATTTTGATATAATCCACTTTATAGAAATCGCTAGAGACCATCTACATAGAATGGGACAGTATGAGGTAATTGGCGGAATTATTTCACCAGTTCATGATGGTTATGGAAAAAAAGAACTTGTATCAGCCACTCATAGATTAAACATGATTAAGCTATCGCTTCAAGGGAATGACTGGGTTAAATTATCCGACTGGGAAGCTAGACAAGAAACATGGACAAGAACAAGACAACTTTTGCAGTATCATCAGGTAAATAAAGATAAAATTAATTCAAATAAGATTGTGTGAATGTCAAGGCAATTACCTAGAGTTCAAACAAACAGTTTGCATCATCAATTTTTCTAGAATCATGTAAATGCTTATTTACACTCTGAAAATAATATTGACATTAATGAGGAGGAATTGAAATGGATGCCTGACAACATTCACAAGGGTTGTGAAAGTAACAAAGGCGTTGTAGTAAAACTTCTTTGTGGGGCCGATTTGTTGGAGTCTTTCGGTACTCCCGGCTTATGGGCAGATGAAGATGTGAGTAACTAGTGGGATTATTTGTTTTTTAATATCATAGCAAAACTGTTTATGTCTTAGATTGAAGCAATTGTTGGACAACATGGGTTAGTAGTAATAACAAGGTGTAATGTAAATCCTAGCGAATTCATCTATAATTCTGATATGCTCACAAAATATATGGTAAGTGTATTTGGGTGGTTGTACATATTTTTTAATACATGCCTTTAGGATTTAGAAGGTTTATCTCAGTGGATACTTATTGAAGCTAAAAGCACTGACCACTTCTTAAACAAATAATTTTGTTCTCTAAAAATTGAAGATTTCATTTTGACTAATATTAGCTTTTGAATGTGCATCCTTATGTGATAAAAAGCTTTCTAAATCCTTAGAGAAGTTACGAAAAGTATACTTTAATTGCATTTTGAGAGAAAACAAAGTTTTTTTCCTTTTACCTCTTTCAGGCCAATATTACTATAGTCACAGAGTGGATAAGGAATGAAGTTAGTTCTACCAAAATAAGAAGGGCTCTCAGAAGATCAGAGTCTGTCAAGTACTTAATTCCAGATAAGGTGATTGATTATATCCACAAGCATTCCTTATATGGCTCTGCAAAGACGTAAGTAGAATTTTTCTGTGGCATATTATTATTTTTTTTTGTTGGCATTGTTGTAGTGAACTATACTAACGCCATATTTTCTTCCATGCCTTCTCTGGATAATGTAGTAAGTACTTAACTCCAAATGATGTCTTGAGCTCGGTGTTTCTTACACCATCTCCCACAGATGCATCGATGGACTCTCCAAGTCCAACGAACTGTCTGTACATTTGTAATAACGATTTTTTCAACCGCAACAACTCAAAGTTCGATAAGATATCCATCAAAACTACGGACTCATTCAAAAGCCACACGCAAGTGCCCGTCATAAGACACCCCGGTCAGGCAGTTAAAATTGTCACCGAAAGCTCTGGGGATCATAGAGTCGTTCACAAAAATGAGGTTTGTATCAAAGAGGTCGAAGATGCTAAGGTTATAAAAAGTTCCAAGAGTTGCGCTAATTTCGACGAAATCGACTCGAAACGGTTGGTAAAGAGCAAGTCCAATTCGAATCTCAAAGAGTGCAAGAGTTGCGATGAGAATTTGATTAAGTTTATTTTTACTAAGCATGGCATTCAAGTTATTAGTGATGTGGAAACTATTGTCTGAATGCCAAGTTTATGGCTATTAGTTTAGTCATAGTAAATATGCTCTTTCCTGCCCGACAAAAGTATTGATTAGTGCACATAAGATTTTCCTAATTTCGGCCTAAATCAATCTATGCTCTTTAAATGCGCTGTAGGCATGCATGCGTAAGTGTTAGCTGTGCCAACTGAACTATTCTTAGTTGTAATTTTTCCGGTATGTACAGGGTGTTAGACTCCCGGCCTAACTAGCATAGATAGTTGAATTATATTTTCCAACGTGTTGTCCTATAGCATCAGCACGTTGTGTCCCTGTTTGTTAGTATAATGTATCTGTCACTGTTACTGGGTTTTTCTATGCAAAAAATCAATTCTTTAGTACTGCAACAAGTTGGTCGTAATTTGTCAGATATTTGAAGACATATCTGACAACTCTACATTATTTTCATTGTTGTGTTTGTAGATGTTTTAACTGATCTAAATTATCAGAATTTAAGGGTGATGCTTGTAAAATCTCAATAAATGTATAAAATATTAATGCAGTATTGATAATCATTAAAAAGTAAAATATGTATTAGAGACGAGAGTTTCTCAGTAGGTAGTCCTGAATCGATCTAGCATTTAGAATTAGCAAAATTGTGATATTGTTGAGGCAGCACAATAATGTTATTTAATATATTGCTGGGTTTTTACTCGGCTCGTTCCTTCATAAAGATGAGCTCACTAATAATATCAAATTCAATTATGAATATTTTCGTGCCTACAATATGTTTCTAGTCAAAACGCCTATTATCTGCTTGCCATGAATGTCTCCAATTTTCTAAGTAGTCATTAGATAGTAGTAGTTTATTTTCTATGCATATTTTCAGTATAAGGCAAAGTGAAAAGGGAGGCGTTAATTCATAACGTGAGAGTGCTCATCATCTTCCTACCGTTGATGTCACGTTAACACTACATGAAGACTCTTTTACTTTGCAGTAAGCATTCCTATTGGATTAATATTCATCATCATGGCCTTCCCGCGAATTTTATTTTGTTTTTAGGTGCGTATCGCACTGTCATATCTACTTTTAGGTAGCGTTAAAGCTGACTTCAGTCGGAAGTTAGAAGAAAACAAATCATACCTGGCTAGAGAATAGACCTTTCCTAACGCCTAGTCAGAAATGTTTGACAGCGCACAACCTCAATTATACAAGTTTTCTTACAAGGTCACCGAATCTCATTCAGATTCGCAGTGCTGACACATCTGGGCCGAACATACAGATCCGCGCACTCAACCAATTCTCCCCCCTAACAATCTTTGATGGACTCATTCCTGCCATAGTTTCTGCAATGAAAAGGCACTCTAATTACTTCGATATGCCTATCCCTTCTCGCCCGAACATGCAATGAAATCAAATCAAATAATGCAGGGCAACCTATGGAAGAATGCACGACCCTGTGTAAGAAGCATATATCCATCAAGAACCTCTTCCTCTCCAGCGAATCAATGCTCAACAACTCTCTCACATAACCATACTCATAGTGATCCCACTACCAATCTTAGAAATTTGGTCTGTACTCTCTCTATAAGCTCAATATGAGACCCATCAGATATGGATTTTAGACCACAGAGCAATATTCCAGAACAGAACTGACTAGGCAAGAATACAGAATGTTCAGAGTATAGAAAAGTCAGTATCTATGGATAAATCCCAAAATTATAAAAGCTTTTGAAGTTGTGATGTTAATATGATCAGTAAATGAAAATTTACAGTCCTTAATTTCAGTGCACTTCGTTAAAACAATATAATTTATAGAATAAGGAAATACAGTGGGGTTCCTCTGGCGAGAAAAAGTAATGCTGTTATATTTTCTGGCATTAAAATTCATACCATTGTCCCAGCATCATCCAGAAAAGTTTTCCAGATCCTGGAGTTGGAGCGCATACATTGAGGCCACATACCTAAAAAAAGCTTCACGTCAGCAGCAAACATGAGCAGACGACCCCCAGGAACCCATCTGGGTAAATCATTTAAAAATAGAATGAAGAGAATCGGTCCACCGTGGGATCCCTGCGGGACACCAGAAGGGACTCCCATTTCAGCAGAGTAGTTCATCAAGTAACTGTCGATCCACTTCAGTATCAACGGCTCCAAGCCCAGCGCCCGCAGTTTAGCAACCAGGAGACCATGATCGACTCAATCAAACACCTTAGACAAGTTCGTGTAAACCAAGTCAACCTGCACTCCATTGGAATGTTAGTAAACCACCATTTGGAAACACCATGTCACTTCCAATAAGCATTACTATTAGTTAATCCGCTGAAATTCACAAAGAAAATAGCATTAAAGGATCTGAAAAATCCAATGCAGCGGGATAATAATTCCCTTTTCCTAGATGTCACTTTTGACCAAGGTATGACTTGAGGAACGCATCATAGCAAGGTTATTCAGAAAGCAAGAGCACTGGACAGATGCAGGCGACTTTGCGGGAGAAACTGGGGGCTGAGCCCCGAATTAAATCTCTAGTTGTACAAAATCGTGGTAAGGCCCATGCTAACCTATGATTCTTCTATAGCCAGGGGCATAAGGACGATGCAAGCAGGTGCAATCAGGTAACTAGAAGGTATACAAAGGTTGGCATGTCTGTGCGCTTCGGGGGCGATGAGAACAACCCCAGCTGCAGTACTGGAAGTCCTGCTAAATCTACTTCAATTACATATCCTCATACAGGGGAACGTAAGAATGGTACAATACCAGCTCAAGGAATGCAACAAGCACATCATCTAATGGGAAAGGCCCACAAGCTGGAAATTAGAGGGCATCGAGGAGATCAAGCATCTCTTCGAAATGTCATCAGAGGAAACAACCCTCTCCTATGGATTTGATAGACCCGTCTCAGTAATTGTAGCCAGAGAAGATTAAGAGGGGGGGGGGGGGGGGGGGCTCCTATAAAAGCAGATGTATACGGACGGCTCTAAGACCAATAAAGGGGTGAAAGGCGGGGTCCACGGACCAAGGTCAAATATCTCCATAAACATGGCCAGTCAAGCCACAGTGTTCCAAGCAGTGGTCGCGGCAATTCAACACTGCGCCAT
>MU182826.1:50921-85388 GCA_016904865.1 Pissodes strobi
AGCTTATACTTCTAACTGTATAGATTACTTTATCTCTGCTCAAATGCTTGATTATTACGGAAGGTAGCTAACATCTACGGTTTACTGCGCAGTATAATTGAGGTTGTCTGCTGTCGAAGCATTTTTTCTTTAAAAAATCCTATTTAATTTTTCTGCATGACTGTATTTTATGTTTCAGACATCTCTAGAACGAGCTGCATGTTTGTAGACCTCCTTGGTGTTCGGGGGCCTTGCCTGCGCCCCTTTAGTTTACTCTTAGATTATAATATATAAACCCAAACTTAGATTATAAAATTCAAATATTCGCAATAACATGTAGATATTTTTCCTTTTTTTTTTGCTTAGATTAAGGGGCGTCAATGATATCAAAAGCCTATAGAATGCGAGTCTACTGACCTATATGTTTGTAATTCTTTATTTGCAAGCGAATATATACAATAAATAATAATTATCATTCGAAAGTGAATGGACTATTTTAGGCACCTTTGGCCATATAAATTTTTACATTGCACCAAGCTTATCTTACATGTAAGTACTTATCGCAATTCTATGGAAATCTGGTCAATCATAGAATGTTTTATAAATTATATACCTAGTAAAATACATTTATTTGGTGCAGAATATATGCTGCACTCTTGTGATAATAGAAGTGTGTTATATACAGATTATAATTTCAAACTATTGTTATTATAAGTAGCTACACATTTAACAGTTTGTTAAATTGTTTTCGCAGATAAATAAATACATTTGGACAAGGCTCATAAAATTCAATTTTTTGGGGCCTAAAAATATCAATTTCACATTTAAATTTAGTTTTAGTCTCGTTATTGTTATATCATTAATTATATATTTTGTTATATGTGATTGGGAGGTTTTATATTTTTGTAATTTGTTTATGTATGTTTTATAAAAGGAACGAATATAGAAGCTTAAATAAATGTGTGGTCATATAAGGTGTGTTCTACGTTATTAAATCCCACACAAGTTATGTTTATAGAGATTTTATTAATTTTTTCCTTATGAAACCTATATCTTCATTTTGGCACATACTAATTCCTAGATAAGGAAAGAGAGGAGACGCACAATGATTATTATTATTAATTAGTTCAGCAACAAGCGGCTGAGTTGCACTGATTATCGGACAAGTCAACATGCAGTGTAGTTTTTTGGATCAGCGGTTGTCTAGTTTGTCACACTAACACGGGAACTGAATTTACTACATATCCATGACCAGTTCAATGCGTTTCATATTAAAGTTCCCACTAATTTGTAAGAGATATGAAAGTTACAATCGGCTACATACCCGTGCGTTTTTGAACCATTCGAGTAAGCCTATTTGGATTTGGATATGTTACGTTGAAGGTTATTTGAAGATGACACATGAATGATCCTAATTGTTTCCCTCATTAATTACAACTATACAGTACAGTAAATAAGCAGAGGCCCATTAAAGTTGTTTTATCGTCCAAACAAAGTGCATTATTAATCCTACGTAACAAAAACAAACTACGGTATATACATTAAGAACGATTCGACACCCACGCAGCGTACATACCTGAAGAAACTCCTTGACGAACTGCAGGAGAGAGCCAATCAGGGTGTGGCAGGTATCCCAAAGATAATCAAGATCGGGGCAGTCGAAACACAAACCCTATCTCTTCAAAAAACTAAATGCCTCTCCTTACTACACTAAGCTATGTCCAATCCTAGCAAAATTGGATGAATTCACAGCTGAGATTCAACTGAGAAACCCGGATGTTATTGTTCTAACCGAAACATGGCTCACATCTGCGATCTCAGATGTTCTTTCTTGGTTCAGAAAGGTCGCACTGCAACCAATGCAGTTGGACAGGTGCGAAGGGGTGGCGGAGTGAGTATTTACATAAAAAATCCCATGCAAGGACACCAAGTTGTATACTAAATCCAACAGATTGGTGATGAACCAACTAGTGTTGACTCGGTCTGGGTGCAGGTACAGATTGGGGCGGCTCAGTTGCTGTTGGGTTGCATCTATCGTCCACCAAGCCGTTCTTACGAGGAAAACGCGAAATTGATCAAAATGCTTAGTGATATTTGCAAGGTGCCTATGACTCTGCTAGTGTCTGGTGATCTTAATTTCCCTGAAATTGACTGGGACACGGGTAGGGTCAGCCGAGGTAGTCCATCAGCCCAGGAGTTCCTGAACTTCTCCCAGGATTCTGCCTTACATCAGGTGATCGCATTCAAAATGAGATTTCGAGAGAGGTCACTTCCATCACTATTCGATGAGAGCGTCCTGACTGGCATCGGAGTCGACTCTCCTATTAGTAAGAGCGACCACATTGGCGTGCGAGCCACTGCTCAGCTGTCTTAAACCGGTTAAAGCGCATAAAAACTATTGGAAGACAGACTTCGTCTCTGCAAGTAACTTCCTTGCTGGATGGGAGCCAGATCCTACTAAAACCTGTGTTGACAACTAACAACTAACCCACATTGGAGAAGAATATGTGCCAAAGCAATAACCGAAAAAAACCTATAACAAGCCCTGGGAAAAACTAATACTCTGACACAGATATAGAGATGCGCGGCTGTTGTGCGAATACCGGGCATATAACTCACTAAAAAATTAAATTTACACTAAGCTTAGGGAAGCGCGAAGTGCATATGAAAATAGGCTCCTGGAATAGGGCTCGAAAAGATTTTAGCAACACATAGGCAGCTTTCTGAGCTCGAAATTACAAGGCTTTGTTCTAAAGGACGATGACAATGAACTTGTGACTGATCCACTGCGGGTCTAGGAATAGTAATCCTGTAATTTGTCCAATAGCAGGCGGTAAAAACCGATGAAGCTATTGCTGCATTTAAGTATGTTTTTTTGTGTGTTTGTGAAGGTATAACTGTTTATGCACTGTAGTGTATCATTCTAACTGCATTATTCTTAAGTTCCCTGTCTAGTCTATTTTTGAATGCGTTGACACTTTGGGCTGTCACGGTCTGTTCTTCCAGTGCATTCCATGAATAAACAACCCGGTTGCTTATATAGTTTTTTCTAGGAAGTTTTGCTGCTTTTTCTTTTTCGACTTTCTTGGAGTGCCCACGAAGATTGTTTTGGTTTTGTATGAAGATCTGTCTGATGTTGCAATTATAGTAGTCACTAGTGGTTTTGTATGTTTCCATTAAGTCCCCTCTATATCTTCTCTCCCTCAAAGTTGTTAGTTTTGGTCTTGTCAATCTTTCTGTGTATGGAAGGTCTCGTAACTCTGGTGGTATTTTTGTAACTCTTCTTTGTATTTTTTCTAAAACTTCTATGTCTTTGACATAATATGGATTCCAAACTGAGAAAGCATACTCAAGCTTTGGTCGAATATAACTTTTGTATAGTTTGCCTGTCATTTCTATTGAGTGGTCTTTAAATGCTTGTTTAATGAGGTATACAAATGAATTGGCTTTTTTGGCAATCTTCAGAATGTGGTTTTTCCCATTTTAAGTCTAAGGTTATCATGACTCCCAGATCGTTTTGTTCTGTTACGGTTGTCAATATCTGATTGTTCACTTTATATTCTTCATTTGGATTGTTTGGACCAATTCTCAAGACTGTACATTTGGATTCATTTAACTTCATTCCCCTGTCTGAAGACCATTTCTCAACAGCCCTCAGGTCAGCCCTTAGCTGCCCTACACCTAACGGATTTGTATAGAGTTTCCCATCATCTGCAAAGTTCTTCATATTAGTTTCAATGAGATTCGTAAGATCAAACAAATATGATGTAAAGAGCATTGGGCCCATGACTGAACCTTGCACAACTCCATTACTCACAAGGTGATCATTTGACAACACACCATTTACTCTCACTTGATAAAATCTCTCATACAGCAGGTTTTCTATTAGTGTTAAGAGTTGGCCTCTCACTCCAAAATGCTCCAACTTACCGAGAAGTAGATTATGCGGGACTTTGTCAAATGCCCTCTCATAATCTAGATATATTATGTCCGTGGGCTGGGATTTGTCATAGTTGTCTGTCCAGTATTGAAGACATTCCAACAAATTTGTTGTTGTAGAACGTTCGGAGAGAAATCCATGTTGTGAGGGTGGTATGAGATTTTCTTCGAAGAAAAATGATGTCAGTTCTGCCACAATAATCTTTTCCATGCATTTTAGTGGATTGCATGTCAATTAAATAGGCCTATAGTTTTGTTGCTTGTGACGGTCATCCTTTTTGAATAGTGGAGTGACTATCGATTTTTTCCACTGCTGAGGAATTTTTCCAAGGGCTAGGCACTCCTGCATAGCTTCAGATAGTCGCAAACTAATTGACTCACTACAACTCTGCAATACAATAATTGTAGGCATCTCATCCGGGCCTGGACTGGAGTCTTTTTTCATACACTTAAGGGCTTGTTTGACTTTTTCCTCATTGAAGATTATTGACTCAAAGGAGCGTTCAACCCTTGTATGTTGTATGGTCTGGCAAAACAGGGAGAGTAAGGTTTTTCTGAGAGAAGGCCTGATCAAACTGTTCAGCAAACTTGTCAGCCATGGTTTTGCTGTCTAAAAGCTCATTTGTTATGGGGTCCTTCAGAGTAATTGTGGTCACTTTTGAATTCAGATTTCTGCTTATATATTTAAATACTCTTTTGGGCGAGTCAGCATTGACTAACCCATGCTCATATCATGTTCTTGCCTCATCTAGTTTCTGTTTTAAAGCATTGTTCTGTATTGTATAGACACTGTAATTTTCTTCTGTTCTGTTGCCTCTGTATTTATCCCATAACTTTCTTTTTTTTTGTTGATTTCTCTGATTATTTTCTGGTTTATCCATGGCTTCTGTTGGTTTACTCGTACTGACCTCAATGGTATGTGTTCATGTACAGCACTCTTCAAAGCTCTCATATTTAGACACATTTAAGCTTTCAGGTTGTTGTCTGATAAAGTCATTCATTTTGTTGTAGTCTGCAGTGTAGAAGTTTCTTCTCTGGACTTTATGAGTTGGCTTTGGTGGAAGTTTAAGCTGTGTTTTGGCAGTAATAATAACATGATCGCTGCGGCCGATAGCAGCTTCTGATCTTTGTGTCACTGCAAAGAAACAAATCTAGCAGAGAAATCTGATTGTTCCTGAAACGAGTTGGAAAATTTATTATTTGAGTTGCACCTGATTCTTGGTACGCATCCATGAAGTCTTGAGTTTTCTTATCTAGTAGGGAAACTGTGAGATTGTCCCAATTTATGTTAGGGTAGTTGAAATATCCGATTATAAATGTTGGGTTTTTTGTGGGTAAAGTTTTTTTTTACTAATCGAACCAATGGAATCTTCTGCCTGAGTTGGTGGTTGCGGCTCCTTCCGTGAACAGTTTTAACAACAGACTGGACCGCCATTTAAACTTGTAGTTTGACAATGTTTGGTGACTTGGTTCATCGGTTCTACCGCCTACTGTCAGAACAGTATAATAATAATAATAAAGTGTTCATTATCTTACACTTTGCATTTAATTTTTACAATATTAATACGATAAATCAGGCAATTTAAGACCGAGCGTCTTAAAATTGACCCAACATTTAGAAATGTTGAATGACTGCTGATGTCACTGGCGTTACGCCTCCCTCTCTTTACTTCTCGAAGGCATTTTTTCCATAGGAAATTTAGCGCCACTTCACACTTTAAGCAAAATCGATGTCCCAGAGACTCTGTTTGCTTTAAGTATCAAAGAAACCTGTCTTAAACCGGGTTAAAGCGCATAACTTTTTTTTACACACTTAACGTTAGCCTCTGGAGGTCTGATATATTACGAGTTTATCTCAAAGTGTTCGGTACATCAAGCTTATTTTACTTCACAGTCGCACCAAGGAGTGCTATTACGATCGCAGATTAACCGTATATTAACGACCGTCACCGGAGCCCCATTAATAACCAGTTCGTTGTGAGACGTTATTTTGTACTTCACGTCGTGCAGTCCCGTTTGACGATCCCTTTTCCTGGTTATCTCTCTCTGGTTGTGGCATTTCGCCGTGTCGCGTTTTCTGCTTCTGTCATGGATGTGTCTAAAAGGAAATATCCGTCATGTTTGCCTAGGAAAATGTACTGCAAATAAAGAAGTTATGTTCTCTGCCTGATGCAAGTCAGCAATAACTGGAATGTTTTATTGTTATATTTAGCAATTCCCATTTAAAAATATGGGAAATTGTAAGCAGACTTCATTTTTTCCTAACAAGTTCTACAAAGGGTCAAGAAATTATTTAAAAATGTGTATTAATCAATGGCATAGGGATGCGATACTACTTCCTCCCTATACTGACTTGCATTAATCAGTATTACACCCAAACTATTTAATGCAGGCATTGAGGTAATCTGCTGAATACTTTTACAAGACTATTATGCAATGTTGAGACAGATATTTAAACTCAATAGGTAAACAGAATAAAAATTTAATGTGGTGCAACATTTAATCAACAAATGACTCACTTTTAAATAACTTCTTAATATGTCATCAGAATAGTAATTTTTGCCTCAAGTTACATTCTACATTGCTTACCGAAATGTATTTGTCATGTTAGTAGAAATATTCTCAGGTCTGGTTATATTTAATTGAGCATCTTTCAGTCGGACGTAAAATTCGTCATCTTCCAGTCCCCAGCCCCAGTATCGGTTTGATAGGCCATCGACTAATGCAAAATGCTCTCTAAAAAAATACAAAGCAAAATGAACAATTCATATACACTATGTGAATCAAAATATGAAAAACGATTACACTATACTAGTACGCCTTCCCAATAAGAAATGCCTTAATTTTAGAACTCTATTTATTAGCTGATAAAGTTTAAAATAATAAATACTGCAAGCCCTTCCTTACCTTCTAATTAATAAAATTCCACCGATAAATTTACTATAATGATACCTTGGATGCAATTCAGGAGCGGCTATATGGAACGGTTGATTTGGATAAAAATATTTCAATTGTTTGTTCAGCGGTAACAAATCTACATCATGCATAGCTATATAATCACACTCTTCCTTAGTATACAGGTAGCCAACGTTTATCAGCGAGGCTCTGTTAAATCTGTAAGTATCGACTTGATTTAACACAAAGATGCGATGATTGATTCCTTGATCCGTTAAAAATTTGTGCATGTAGGGTGCGAATTGCAACAATTCTTCGAACCGATTTCTGAAGGGAACTAGAACTGCCAATTTGTGTTTCGTAAGTAATCGCTTTACTCTAGGGATTGTAGTTTCATATCTTAATATATCGTTTTTATCATAATGACATTGATCTAAAATAATAAGTTACAAGAGTATTAGCAAGCGACTACGAATAACTTGATATATTACCGTTTGTAAGTAGTTTATAGCTGAGAAATACTGTAATGCAGAACAGTAGGGTTACAATGCATATCAAGAAGGAATTAAAGGAAAAACAAAGGATTTTTCCACGGAGCAGTCGCATAGTAAGGTTTTCTTGATCCCGTTGAACATTATCACGTTTTTTTGTCAGTAATATTTATGGGATAATTCATTTTCTAGGAAGAATATTGCGGAAAACCTATGCAATATTTTGTTCATTCCAAACTTAACATAACCACACATTCTCCTCTTAAAAATTATTGTAATGAAGTTAGCTGTACAGTGTGTAGGGTGTTCTCGTCTTTTTTTTCTAAGAACGTCTTGCAATATTGCCCCATAGCAACACGGAGAGTGCGCACGTTGCCAAACGTCAACCAACTACGCAAGCGTCAAAATATAGATCAATGCCATAGCCATAAAATCCCTGTCTTTTTAGGCAACGGCAAAAGTTGTTTCCAACGTGTTCAACTAAAAACATGTTATTGCGTTTTGACCGAATTTTAAATAAAATTAAATGTCAAGTGTTGAGTTGCGATCGAAAAAACACTAGAAATAACTGTTTACCCTCCTGATCAAGTGTGAAATTAGTGATTTTGTTTAGTAAATTTAAAGAAAAGTTTTAGTTAATCCATTAAGCATGCCCAAAGGAAAGAAAAAAGGGAGGTCTGGTACGTTCAATTTTCTGGTATACCTTCTCGTTTCTCGATATAAAGCTCGTTTTCGATCATTTTGGCTGGCCTGAATTTCCACATGTTGAAAATTTCAAGGTTTAAATGTTTTTGGAACAGGCTGCAGTCATTGTCAAGAGTTATTTTTGTAATTTTTTTTCACCTAAATAATTAGATGACTCATCATAATTCCATTTCAAAGTATTTTACTGTCTGTAAACATGATGCACCAATTTCTTTATCATTAATAATGTGTGGTGAAATATGTTTCAACAAACGATACCCATTATGGGGGATCCATATGTTGCATAATGTAAAAGTAAAAGTGAAGGTACAAAATATTCTATGGAATGGATTCAGAAGTTTGGCAAATTGCCTTCTACATATAGGACAACTTGTCTGATGAAAGGTCTCTGCCTCTGTCTAAATACCAGAAGGGGGGTGTGCTGGCAAATTGTCTCATAGCAAAGCCAGGGGGCTCAACAAACCAAACCAACGATCTGTAAACTGGTTGTCTCCTTTATGTATACCATACAATGGTTTATTTGGGGATTTGTTAAACTATAATTAATGATTATATAATATGTACCTGTTTTGCTTTAGGTACTTTAGACTGGCTAAGTTGGTTCCTTGGTGTAATTAACATTAGCCATACTTATGTTACCAGCAGTTACATGTATAGAATGATGATAAGATAAAACAAATAAACATATTGTCTTTTGTTATCGGTTTGGATCAAACCCCACTATTCAGAATGTATAGGCTATTTGTCTTTGTCATAAATATTTTGTATGTGTACAAAATGCTATACCCGGAAGGATAAAATTGGATTAATTTGCTTTATCACATAAACATTATCAATTAATTTCAAAACAATTAAGTTGTTTCAAGATTGTATTATTAATTACCAGGATATAGCAAGCTTTACAATTATAATTTGTTTGCTATAATATAATTGATTTTGGTTTTCTTAATACTGCAATGAATTGATGGCACCATATTTGCATCATGCATCCCCTTTTCTTTATACTGGTGTTGATAAATTAGGATATACAAATATATTCAGTGCATAGATACTGTGTATATCAATGAATTTATCTGTAAATAGATGATGATGTTGTATTGAAATGCAGGAATATATACATTGTATGGTGGCGAGGAGTGATTCACCCTCCCACGCTCATAACTATAATGTGAGGAATACATTAAAGGCTCAAAACTCGTCACTACATAGAAGTATACAGACCTATAATGGAATTCCAGACAACATTGTTAAAGTTAAAACTATACAAAAACTGTGTCATAACCTTAAGTTGTATTTGAATTGATGTATAGGATAACATATTTTTAAGAACCTACATTCGCATAAGTTTGTATAAGAAAAATTTTTGTGTTTTGTTAATACATATATAGTACTGTTAATGTGTAAGCTCTGGTACAATACAAATTTATTAAATATTGTAAATACAAATTACTGTGTCAAGGTATTTTACTTAATGTTGAGCAAACTATGACATACCTTGATATTCCTGAGCTCAGCCAAAGAAGAGAATATTATGACGTCCAGGAATGGTCCAGGATGGCGTTTATTGTGCTTTTGTTCTGTCTAAAACCGTATTGATGTTCAGAGGAAAGAAAGATCATCTGACTAAAAGAAAAAAATACATATCTGAGAGGCCATAGCCTTCTCAAGTACATATTTTGAAGACAATGGGTAACAGGGATATAATCAAAGTCAAAATATGCTTTATTATCCAAGATAAATCTCATTGACAAAGCTACTATTTACGTTTTCTGAGTAAATTATAGAGGAATATTTCCTACGCATTCTTGAATGAATATAGAAGGTAGGGTTAGGATTCTTTTCATAACAAAATAGGGCCTGCAAGACTCTCTAAGCTAAAGTCCACATAAATACCTTAAGGCACGCTTCTGTAGGACACACACAGAATTAAATAAATAGGCTGTTGAATGCCCCCAAAAACATACACCGTACCTCAAATGAGAGTCAATTAATGCAAAATATGCATCTTTGGCTATAGTCTCATTAAGGTTGGTCCTAATTGATTTTATGGCAAAGCAGCCCGATGCCTGCTTAGAACATAACTGCTCAATATGTTGATAAAATCTTAACTTGTCAATGACTAAACCTAAAAATCTATTGCTATTTTTTCTATTTATGAGCTGTGCTCCCAAACAAACATAATTTGCAACACATTTAAAATATTTGTCTTTGAGACGTGAAAAGGTCACACCACCTCTTGACATTGGCCAAATCCTGGTTCACCATTTCCCTTAGATGACCAGTGTCTCCACAATGCCAAAGAAGAGTGGTATCATCAGCGAATGAGGTGCACTTAACCAAATATGACAGCCAATGGTAAGTCATTCACATAAATTAAAAATAAAAGAGGCCCAATCACAGACACCTGCCATGACAAACATCTCATCCGATTGACAGTCTGCAAAATGCACCCTTTGACATCTCCCCATCAAAAAGGACTTCAACCATTCCAGAATGGAACCCCGAGTTTCCGCAGCAGAATTTCATGTGACACACAGTCAACGGCCTTTGCCAGATCACAAAAAAACTACTTCGGACGCCTCCCCATCATTAAGGCACAGATAAAGCTCCTCCAGAACATGAAACATGGCATCAGCAGTATTTCTTGAAGCCTTGAATCCGAATTGGGAAGTATTTAAAATATGTTTTGCATTCAAGAATGTAAGCATCCGCTTTTTAAGCAAACTTTCTATAATTTAAAATAGGTCTGTAATTAGCAGCAGTATCTTCACCCTGTTTGAAAATGGGCACATAAGAGTACATCCGGAAATTTATCACTTAGAAAAGAAGCATTAATACAATCTGCCAATGGTGTAAGTGCTGATAAGGGTAGATTCATCAAAATTTTAGTAGATAAACCATCCCATCCTGAAGCACTCTTATTTTTCATACCCTGCAAGACATCCTTTATTTCTTCGGCCGATATAGGTGTGAGGTAATAAGACTCAGACGTCACTCCATGTAGTTCCTGTAAGTGGGATAATAGGTCAGTTGTACTAGTTGGGATATCTTGAGCAAGTAAGGAGGCAATAGAGCAGGAAAACGAATTCAATGAGTTGGCATCAAGCTGGGAATCATGATCCCTTGATGATTTCATTCCCTCAAAGAGTTAACAACATTCCAAATTTCTTTGTGTTTGTTAGCAGCAAACTGTAACTTATCACTAATATATCAATCTTTAGCTAGTTTTATGGTTTTACGATAGATTCTTCTAAGTACATTCATAAAAACTGCATTATCCAAAAGAACTTCCATAAAATATGCAGACATCTCATATTATTAGAAGATACTTTTAATCCCTTGGTTATCCAAGGTTTCTTGATTTTAGGTTTAAATCAAGAACAATAGGGAATTTATCATTGTAAATTTCTTTAAGTTTATTGTAAAAGCTAAGTAAAGGTTCAGTGTGGTTACAAAGAGCTGCCCAACCAACATCAGTCTGAAAATGCCTGAAAAGACACGACCATATCTTCTAGTAGGCTTATTATTTTTTTGGAGGAGATGAAATTTACACCAAACAGCATCATGATCTGACAAACCAGGATTTAGCACTCAGCAGAATACACACAAACATAATCTAAGATAGAAGCTATGTTTTGCGTGACTCTGGTCAACTGATCAATAATAATGATGCAGTTTACCATTTGGTTTATAGGCTTTACTCCCACATAAATGATGGTCGAGTTTTTGCGGCAATTTTCCGCGACCTGTCAAAAGCTTTTGATTGTGTCGATCACGGTATTCTGCTACGGAAACTTGATCATTATGGTTTTAGGGGTATTTCTTCCTGCTTGGTCGGCATCAGTGTGTCTCATTGGCTTCCGGTTGCTCTGATCATGAGCTTCTTGAATTTGGAGTGCCACAGGGTCCAGTTCTGGGACCTGTGCTATTTCTTTTGTCATAAATGATCTTGCCAATCTCCCAATTTAGGGCAACTTTACTATTTTTGCAGATGACACCATTATAGTGTGTCAAGCTCAGGACCCAATCTCTTTGCGCCAAATAATATTGGATGACCTTCGGAGTGTAAAACCTGGTGTGATGCTAACTTTCTAATGCTGAATCCTGCTAAGACTAAACTAATATCTTTTGTCTGTCTGGATTGATAATGAATTGGTTCAGACTATGCCAGACAGTAAGTTTTTGGGAATTTTCATAGAGAAATACAAATACAAATACAAATATTTATTCAAGTTAACAAATTACAATAAATCTTTACTCACGTCAAAAATAAAATATATACATACATCATGTCACGTCACTTACTTACGTACTAATAAGACAATGATTACTATAGTCAAAGGAACTGCTGATATTGACATTGAACATATAAATATACAATACAAAAAAGAAGAAACATATCAATTATTAAGTACCAACAAACAATTATCCTAATTAAAAAAGAAGACAATTAAAATTTATACATTAATAACATTAAACCAATCACCAGGATAAAACAAATATTTTGTTAGAAATTCCATTGTGAAAACTCCTCTATGCTGTAAAATGCCCTTTCAGTCAAAAAACTCTTCACTTTAACCTTAAATATATTTTCAGCAAGCAATTTATACTCTCTAGGCAACTTGTTATATAATAATGGTGCGGAATAATTCACTGAGATTCGTGATTTTTCAAGCCGCAAGAAGGAAGGCCTTATAGAATAACATTGTCTTGTAGGGTAAGAATGATAAAAGCCATTACAGACATAACGTTCTTGATTTCTGTGACAATACAATAGACATTCATAGATATATCTGCATGGAAGAGTTAAAATATGCAGGTCAATAAAACTTTGCCTTACATCATCACGGTAACCGAGCCCAGCAATAATGCGCACTGCCCTCCTCTGCAAGGAAAATATTCTCTTCGCATGACACGAGTGACCCCATGCCAAAATAGCGTATACCGAGATGGACTGAAACACCCCATGAAAAGTCTGCAGCAGTGAAGCCTCCGGAAGTATGCGTGAAAGGCTTCTCAATAGATATATACTTTTAAGAAGACGTTTTGCAATGTAATCCGTGTGCAATTCAAATTTCAGTGTCGGATCTAAGAATACTCCCAAAAACTTCACCCCTGCCGCGTTCACACACTCCAGCCCTCTCAACGCAAAATACATGCTGATTGTTTTATCGCCATTCAGAGTCAGTTTATTACTTTTAAACCACTCACTCAGATCATCCATACTTGCAGCAACTTTAGCATCCAGAGCATTGATGTCATCGCTCGTCTCTATCAATGAAGTGTCATCAGCAAAAAGGAAGATCCTCGAGCCAGGTGCAGCATTGTTTATATCGTTGACATAAATAAGAAATAGCAGCGGCCCCAAGACTGAGCCCTGTGGCACACCATGCTTCATTTCTGCCCACCCCGAGAATCCACCATTACATTCTGTCCTTTGTCTCCTATTTATTAAATAACTACTAAGTAAATTGATACTAATTTGCTCCAGCCCATAAAACCTCAGCTTACGAATCAGTATATCATGAGATACACAATCGAACGCCTTTGAGAGGTCACAGAATGTAGCATTAACATACTGCCCCCCCTCAAAAGCATCTAATATACACTCTAAAAGTTCCAATACAGCATGGGTAGTAGAGCGGCCACTTCTAAATCCAAACTGGCTCAAAGTAAACAATTTATTGTTCTCAAAATATGCGTAAAGTTGTTCCTTCAATAGAAACTCAAAGATTTTTGCTACAGTAGGAATCAATGATATAGGACGATAGTTGTTCACATCATCTTTAGGACCCTTTTTATATATGGGAATGACTTTCGCTAATTTGAGGCTGTCTGGAAAAGTTCCTGCTTGGATACATAAATTAAATAACTTTGTCAGTGGAATAATTAAAATGTCTTTAAAGGATTTCATCAAGGGAACGTTCAGGTCATATATGTCCCTGCTTGGTTTATTTTTAAGTGCATCAATAGCATCTCGACACTGAATAAAAGTGATCTCCCTGAATTGAAATTTACATGTTGGCCCCCTTCCAGCATTGAGCAAGTATGCTTGAGGCTGAGTTGCCACAGCAGGGATAGCCTCTATAGTTATTTGAGCAATATTAGAAAAAAATGTATTAAACTCCTCAGCATTTAAGTTATCATCAATACCTGATTGTTTATGCACTCCCCTAACAGAGTTTACTATATCCCAAGATGTCTTTATAACATTATGAGAACCCATAATATAGTTATTGTAAGCATTGCGTTTGCTAGTTTGAATAGAATGTCTGTAAGTTCTCCTAAAATTACTTATTTGATGTTCTAAGCCTTCGGAGGGCCTGTTCAGATAAAGTTCGTTTAAAAATCTAAGAGTTTCCCTCATATTCCTTAGTTCTTCATTGAACCAACTTATGTTGAGACCAGAAAGATCTCAAGTTCCATATCCATATCAACTATCTCTATCCTCTAGTTGTTTTGCAGTTAGACTAACTGTCCAAGAGCTGGGTCCACAAATTGGTAAGTTGGTTTATTATTCTCTCTTTGAAACATATCTTACTTACAGTACTTACACACTTCAAACTCTATTTGTCATTCACAAAAGAGCAATTCGGCACCTATGTAACGCCAATCCCCAAACTTCTTGTCTCCCTCTTTTTGTTCAGGAGAGTGTATTAACCCTTCCATGCTTGTTCATCCTTTAGACCTGTTCGATCATATTTAAATACCAATCTAGATTATCAGTCAGAAATTCCCGGTACCCAGGCAGGAACCATTAAACCATATAGCTTCCTCAACCTACAAGCAGTCTCACAAAAAAATCTATGTTTTATGAGAGCGGGAACATCTTTAATCATCTGCCCCAAAGTATAGAGAACTCACCAACCCTTAAACTGTTTAAAAGAAGATTGAGAAGGGGTTTGATTGGTAAGGCATATCACTCAATTGTTGAGTTCTTTGATGATGCACACAGTTTTAATTGATATATGAAAGTATTCTTGTTGTTTTAATTGATTATTGGCATTTAATGCTGCATTTACTAACTTATGTCATAAATGTTTTCTATCTCATGTATTGTTTTACTGACATAGGTATTAATGTATTATTGTATTTAGAGTAAGAAATATTATATTTCGATTTTTTTTTTGTATTTCAGCTTCGTTAAAAACATTTTGTATGTTAAACAATAAAGCTGTATTTGACTTGACTAACATGCACTACCAAACCATGACAACATAACAAATGCCTAAGGGACTTAAATCTTTGATTTTTATCCATATAATTAAGATTAAAATCGCCCGTTAAAATAATAGTTGATCTGAGGGGTAAAGATGTTCAAAGTAGTTCCAATCTAAAGAGAAAGGTATTTATTTCCGCAAGAGTTAGGAGAGCGATTTACACAAACAATAAACAGATTAAAATTCACAGAACATTCGAAATTGGGTTCATCACAAAGCTAATTAAATTTAGTTTCCTTCTTAAAGCTAAATCGTATATCATCTCTCACAAGGTTCATAGAACCACCATGTGATGAGTTGTTTCTACAATACTTAGTTGTAACAATATAATTAAAATTTTTTAAAATTTACAATCATCTACCTTCTGATTGCAGAAGCGTCGATGCTAACAGACTATTTGTCCGTTTAGTAAAGATCTTTTTACAGGGCAAAGCATGCTATAGTATGATGACGTTTTCATTTTGATTTTATACTTATTTTTATAGATCGTAGCAGAATCGAAGGATCTCTCCAAACGTCCGACGATGATTCCTATCCCAACGATAACATGAGCATAGCGAGCAACTATTCCGAAAATTGCAGCGTCGAAGAGGGCAACGAGGCCGAGGATTTAGTTCAGGATCAGCTCGAAGATAAACTGACAGACATCATCGACGGTTTGTCGCAGAAGTCGTCGCAGGGACGTACCAATTGCATCAAGACGTTCACAAAGGCTTTAGTCAAGAAATATATGCCCAGTTTCATTAAGGATAGGTAGGTGACAATTGTTTTATTTTAAAATGCATTTGTCATCCCACACATATGGCAGTGTAGTGGAGTACATTTTTTGTCTTCATTAAAGAAACGCCAAAGTCATACTTTAGTTGTTTGTAACAGGTCTCTGTAAATTATTAAGGTACGAAACATTTGTCCAAGCACAAGGGCACAAATTATATCATATCATGCATCATATGCAACTTTATCAGTAGAGCTGTACATAAAAACGCTCTCCGGTTAGTGTTCAATATTGTACTGCTTTATAGGACCTTTACCCTCTGCGATTGCATAGAGAAGAGCCTGAAAAAAGGAGGAGCAGAAGAAAAATGCGCCGCTGCCGAATTAGCTACTATGATGTGCGTTCAGCTGGGCACAGATCCTGTTAGCGAGGATATATCCAGTGCATTGAAACCGATTTTGCTTGCGACCGCCTGTGACAATTCAGCTTCTGCAAGCGTGAGGGCACAGGTAAGACATAGAAATATCTTCTTTTTGATGTACGTATTCATAACAATTTATGTTTTTTCCAGTGCTGCTTAACTCTAGGCTACATCGCATTCCTATCTGGCAGCGATATCGGTGAAAACTTGTCGTTAATGCAACAGTTCGAGTCCGTTTTTTCGGGCAGTTATCTGAAGGGCGACGGTTCTGTGCCGAACACCGCTCCAGAGACGGGGGCCATGCACGCCGCTGCTTTGAACGCCTGGGCATTGCTTTTCACTCTGATGGTTCCGGGCAATATTGGTACAATGATCAACAACTCTAAAGCTCTTCCGTAAGCAACCTAATAATATTTTTATATAATGACAGCTAAATGTATTGCTTCTTTTAGAAACTTGGAACAAGTAGCGGAGCTACTTGAATCTGCCCACTTGGAAGTTAGAATGGCGGCCGGAGAAGCTTTGGCACTGATTTACGAAATCGGTAGGGAAGAGAACGCGGATTTCGAAGAAGACTTCGCCGTTGATTTAATAGAAACGTTGAAACAGCTCGCCACCGACTCGCATAAATATCGTGCCAAAAAGGACAGGAAACTGCAGAGGGCTACCTTCAGGGACATTTTGCAGTTTGTCGAGGTAATTACTTATCGAGCTCTTCCACAAATTAACAAATAACAATAACGTTTTAATTCTTAGGAGGATACGACATCGGAATTGCAAGTAAAATTTGGAAAAGACGTGTTGCTGCTAGATACTTGGGTGAAACGAAAACAATACGACGCCCTGTGTAACATTCTCGGGCCCAGTATCAACAACCATCTGGTCGAAAACGATCTGATAAAGGACCTTTTCGAAATCGAGCCGACAGCGATCGAATCTAGGATTCCTGCGTATGCGCAACATCAAATGGAAAGGAGCAGAAAGGTAATTTACAATTAATCGTCTTAGGGAGATATGGGTTTGTAAAAATTGGTTGCATATCTTTATTTCTTGTATCAGTATGTCGTAGAGGATCGTTTTTTTTTTATCGATGTCATTTTTGCTAAATGTGGACTTAAGGATAAATATTACTTCAAGACTGATAAAATTAGATCCTTAATTTTAAAGGAGACATGTCACTCTATAAGTATAAATGCAAACTAAAATGCCTTCTTCTGAGATTCCAGAGACCATTCCTGATGTGTGGAAAGTAATATTTGCCATACTGAGGCAAAGAAACATTCATTAGGATTTTGTTAGTTCCGTTGAATTGGTTTGAGTCCATTGGTATTATGTAATTGATTGTTCTGTCATCACTGGGGTTTAGAAATTATAATGAAATCTTCTGCCAAGAATTTAAAATTGAATTTTAACATTAATAAAGTCTGTAGAAAAATGAATGATAGCAATGTTGTGACACCGCTCTGTAAATTTTGTAAATCGCGAGTGGTGCTGAGAAAAGTAAAGTGTAAAAACTGCACATCCTGCTTTCACACTTCATGTGCATTGGTGGACCCTAGGAATGGAAATATTCCCTAGTAATGAGCCACACAAACCAGTGGTTCGATAATTCTTACGAAAGAATAAAAATTTTAATTACATATTAAAAAGGAAAAACCCTATTTTCAGTGAAATTCAAAATTAATCAGAAGTTATATGAGAATAGAAAATAAATGAGAAAAGAACATTCGTTTAATATATTAGAGCAATCGAAGTACTACAACTAAAACTTGATATTAATTATGCAGAAAACTAAAAAGGTTCAGTTCGCCCAAGGGAAGCCGACATCATCCGTTAAAAATAATATTGCAGCATTTAGAAAGAGGAGAAAAATAGAAGTCCAAGAATTTGGACCGAGTTTGGCACAGTAAAATAATCGTACATAATCGTTAATACGAAAAAAGACGACGAATAAATATAATTTTAGATTGTACAAAGTCTAGTACAGTGCAACACGTGCAACATATCGATCAACGAACAACAACGTTATCTTGATGAAGTAAAAGTCATAAAATTTATTACGAAATGTACTAAGTTTTGTACAATAGAATATTTGTTGGTGTAAAATGGATTTCATGAATTGTATTTAATCTAGTACATTATAGTATTTATACTGCATTAATAAAGAATGTTATCATACGTGACAGAAAGAGGTAAAATTGATTTCATTAATTGTACTAAGCCCAGTACAATAAGTTGTGTGCTACATTAACAAAAGATGTTATCATTCTGTAAAAAAGCAATAAAACAAATAATATTGTATTGTACTAAATCCGGTACTAGATAATATTCATACCATATTGATATGATCCACATAATGAACAAAAAGCACTAAAATATATTTTAATGAAAAATTTTTCTAAATAAATGACAAGTAAATGGGCCGAACGATCTTCCGATATTAATAGAAAATGACGTAATCTGCATTCAATAACGCAATCTGATGGCTTCCCGTAGCAGCAAAAGTTAATAATAAACAAAACTGCATTACCCAACAATTAACAACCGAATTTCCCGGTTTAGTGTCTAATTAATAGTCGAAATCAACTACCCACACGATCAAATATTAAAATTAAAGACAAAACAACAATTCCCCATTGCATCAATTCTAACTTCGGTAACAGAATAAATTTACATGAAATTAACGTTTTTGGCATTAGTTGCAACTTATTGCTGTAAACAATAGATGCCTTTGATAAGGTAACGTAATAATCAATGGTTAAAATTTACACCCGGCTTCAGAAAGGTCAAATAAATTAAAATAGTTAATTAACGAAAATCTGCATTACATTTCATCGCAAGACCCAGCGTATAAGTGATAATGACATTTCCATTCAAATATAAAAGCATATAAGCCTTAATTAATCTCTAATATAACATCACGCCGATCAATTAAGCTAATAAATCAAGTCCGATATTAATGAAAACGATTAATTGGATCAATCGCGAAACCCAGCAAATACTGCTGATATTTGCCGCCGATGATTACCTAGCTGAGCTGTTTTTTTCGGTCCTTGTTCCCAAATCTGGTTGGTCTTTTGGTTAAAAAAAAGGCTTAATAATGATTCCCTGGGCCATATTTCCTCGACCATGATTTTGGGCACAATATTAGGTTCAACCAGTACTTTAAAAGAGGAGGAGACACCTTCCTTTACACTAAGTTTTTCTACACTAATGCATGGTACACTCACACTGCTGAGATGTTCCTTCAATTTCTCACCGGTACATTGCCTATGTATAGCATTTTATATTCTTTTGCAGCAGATATGGTGGATGCTGCATATCCAGAACCTCTTACTACATTCTGCTTCAATTTGGGTTCATTTCCCTTCTTTATGATAGTTTTGTTGGTTTGACTTGGTGTCTTAACTGTAGGTGGTTTTGACAGAGAACATTCAGCAAGACTATTGTCAATAGCTCGACTCACTTCACCCATGGTAAACTGATGTGTTTGTTGAATAGGTTGTGGAGGGAGAGGTTGCTGAGTTAATATCTTCACTAGCTCAACATTGGTGCCTCTGAAGTCGGTTACTACCGAATCAAGTTTGTTTGCAATTGAATCACTCAGAGAATCAAGTTTGTGTGACAGCTCCGAAGAGTCAAATTCCTGCAAATGCACAGCAGGAAATATATTGCCATAATTGGTGTCAACCGGCCCACCGCTGTTGTTGGGCACATTTTTGATGACTTGTAGTTCTCTTTCTAAAGCATTTATTTTATCCATGACTTCAGAAAATGTTTGAGAATTTGGCGCAAGATCAATTATTGAGGATGAGATATTTTTCTGCAGTAATTCATGTTCACATTCCAGCTTCTTGAGGGTTTTTGGCAGATTTTTGAGATCTTGTAGACACTCAGGACACAGGTCTCGATGAGCTTTGTCTAACTCTTATTTCCTGTGCCATGCTCCCAAGGCATGTTTGGCATATAACTCTTGAACAAAAAACACAAGGATATCCAAACAATTTGGATTTATATTCCTTGAAAATACAGGCAAGATCACATTTATAACATTTTCCGGACATCCTGACAATAGCCCAGCTCTAGTTGAAATATTACCGGATCACAACTTGACTTTAGACACTACCAATGATTCTATGAACTAGACAAAGTACTTTTTTAGAAAGTGACCAAGTGAGTAGCACCCAATTAATGTTATAACTAAATTAAAATTTAAAACCCTACAACCTGGTAAAAACTAATTAAAATTAATTACAAACTAAAAATTTTAAATGTCAAATTTTAAGGAACACGTTGCTACAACTCTACTACGGAAAAATAATTAGGGTTAATTAAATAAAACAAGTAACTAGACAAACAAAGGATCGGTTTTATTACTATTAATGAAATATCACAGCTGGTCATAAGAAAAAGAAAGATTAAATATGAGAAAATGACCAGTAATTTCAGCAGAACAATTTTTAAGATAATCTCTATATTTCAACGAGAAATAGTAGGCTTTACTCTGTGAAATAAATCACACGCTTAATCTAGACAAACGCTGAAATATACTCGTTATGTCGTGGTAAAGTTAGGTAATTGGAACATTCACTTAATCGAAGACTAACTTACGGACGTCGAATCATGATCCGTTATAGGGTCGTATAACTAACTAACTATGTCTATCTGGAAATCAGTTAAGATACTTTGATAACAGCCGCAATAGATATGAAAAAAAAAACTAGTTAGACCTGGCGATATTGTATCAACCAATCAATTACAGACCTTAACGTATGTCAACTTAAGCGTATGTAATCCACTCTCCGGTCAAGTTACCGGTAGGACAAAAATAATGAACAATTTGTTCAAGTAAAGAAAATATC
Organism: Pissodes strobi; assembly: GCA_016904865.1. Taxonomy (NCBI): domain Eukaryota; kingdom Metazoa; phylum Arthropoda; class Insecta; order Coleoptera; family Curculionidae; genus Pissodes; species Pissodes strobi. Next base: position 72,149 of record MU182826.1, read on the forward strand.
AAAGGCCGCAATAAAAAAAAAAGTTAAAAATAACGCAAAGTCTACTAGGCCGTATCAACAATAGTAGTTATCTGTATCTGATGTTAGGGTATCTAACGTAAGCGAGAAATCGTGAAAAATTGAGAATAATAATAAAAACTAATTCGATCTACAACATTATTGCGGCAGCCAATCAAAAGTTCAAAATTTAATCCAAAATCTGATTGGTTCTAGATCGTGCAAACTTTATTTATTTCCGCCTCAAATGAGGTAAAGATGTTGGTGTCAATTATTGTGGCTGCACCGTTCTGAATCCTGGAAATATCATTAATGCACGAGTTAAGACCAAATGGGCGTACATTGTTTATGATACTATTTGCATTAAGATTATTTATACAAGGATCAAAATTAACATTAAAGTCGCCACATATAACATAAGAAGCATTTCCGTCATTTCTACTTTTTTGTAAATAACTCAACTAGTAGATGGTATAATAATGATTTAAAAACCTGTACATTGGCCGAGGGCGATGTATACAGACACACTACATATAAATTGGTGTACATAAACAGGAATTTCATAGCACAATACTCAAACTCACGTTCTACGCTCTTCACATTAAAACTTATTTCCGTAAACTGCGTTCCTTGTTTGCAAAAAATCGCAACTCCGCCACCCCTAGATGAATCTCTGCAATACGAAGAAGCACTCTGACAATTTCGTCTGAGGAACACCATGTTTCCGTGAGTGTTACCAAGTTGGGGTATTTGGCTCTAAGACAATCAGCTAAGTCAGAGTTTTTTGCTCGAAGACTTCGAATGTTCAAGTTCAGGAGGCCCAGAGCATGCGATGCATTCTCTGAACTAGCTACGTCGTTTGTAGTTTCCATGTCTCCGAAAGGGATGATTTTTATCAGAGTTAGCGCCATTACCATTGTTCCCATCCTGTCGCTTAGTCTTCTGCGCCGAATTTCTCTGCCAGTTGAACACAAAAGGTCTAACAACCACATTGACAGGCTACAGATTCTCATTACAAAGCAAATCACTTTGGTCTGGGCTCAGCGATACTTTAAACGACGTTTTATGGTTTTGTTTATTACGAAGCTTTTCACAAGAAAAGGTATGTATTTGCTTCTGAGTCAAATAGTTGTTTAGAACTTCGTCTGTAGTATTTTCAAGATTATCAATATGAAACCATTTGCGTTGTTGCGCTGCTGAGAGAACAGAGTTATCAGTACAGGATCCTCTTATAGCTGAAGTAGAACTTTTCAGCATTGTTGCCTCGAGTTCAGCAGACATGTGGGCATGGGCAGTGTTAACTGGTCTGCTTAACAAATTTGGTTGCCGTTCTTCTTCAGTAGTGGGTACTGACTCAGTCCTTCTAGTTGTAAGGAACTTAACGAGCTCAGTGTTAGTCTCCTTAATTGCCCTGATAACAGAATCCATCTTCAGTGCAATCTGATCCAATTGTTCATTCAATCGCTTTTCACAGTTCAGCGAGCCGAACACATTGTTGTTATTACTAGCTACCAAACTTCGCTCCACCCTCTTATCATTGTCACAGTTGGTGATTTGTTGAAGAAGGATAAAAAATATAAACCATTATATAGGACTTTAAGCAACATATACAGGGTAAATCTAAAGCAATTTTAGAAAAGAAAATGATAAAAAATTAATGTTATCTGATAATAAATCAAAAACTATGTGGCAGATAATTAATAACTTACAGAAAAGGTCCAAACAGAGAAAACCAATAGAAATTTATGAATGTGATGGTAAAAACTAGAGGATGAAGCTATTGCAAACAATTTCAACAAATGCTTTACTAGTTGTTCTGCACAAGATAATCCAGATTTTGATTTTTTCAGCTCCAATATTCCATATATGCTTATCTCCGGTCTGTGTTTATGATGTTATATCGTTGATTAATAGATTAAAAAATTCGAATTCCAGTGGGCAAGATGAAATTTCTAACAACATTCTAAAATTATGCAAGCTCTCCCTCAGTGAAGTACTGACATTCTTAATCAATTTATCTTATGAAGAAGGAGCTTTTCCCAGCAAATTAAAACTGGCAACGGTCATTCCTATTTTTAAGAAAGGTGACCCAAACAGCTATAGTAACTATCGAGCCATCAGCCTTTTATCAAGTATCTCAAAAATATACATGGTTTTGTTAAGGGGAGAAGCACTGAGACTGCCCTCTGTTCTTTTCTGACTAAGATTGTTGAGGCTCGTGATAGCAGAAAACACTGCTTGGGCCTAATGATAGATTTTTCTAGGGCTTTTGACACTGTGCATCATCAATTTTTGCTGACCAAACTAACAAGATATGGGATTCGAAACAAACCATTGTCACTTTTTGCCTCATACCTCAACGACCGATTTCAACAGGTCATCAACAATGATAATAAGAGTCTGCCCAAGAGGATCAAACAGGATGTGCCTCAGTGTTCGGTACTGAGACCACTCTTTTTCGTGGTGTATATAAATGACATGTTAACTACCTGGAGAGGGGTGAACCGGGTACTTTCCCTGTATGGTATGCCGATGACACGAATCTCCTATGCATAAATTCAAAAATACCTTCTCTAAAGTCCCAGGCAGAGTTCATATATACCTTGGTAAACGATTGGTCAGTTAATAATAATCTAGTCCTCAATAAAGAGAAGACAACCTTTTTGATTTTTTCATTAGGTCGTCAGGATAGTATTGATGCGCTTTGTCCAGTATTTGATGCTAAAATAATGGCAGTGACCTCGGCAAGGTTGTTGAGAGTGATCTTTGATTCGTCCCTTAATTGGAGCACACATGTATAATGCTTATGCAATCGTATAAGAAGTAATTGCTATGCCCTTAATTTTCTCTCCAACTATTGTGGCCAAGAAATCTTGCTTGCACTTTACACATATTCGTTATGGCATTTTGATTTGGGGAGCTGGTAGCCACAGCAAAAGAGTTTTGCTGTTGCAAAAAAGAATAATGTGTCGGCTATCGAGCAGAGAATCGTGCAGAGGACATTTTAGAGATTTAAAAATCCTAACAGTCTTCGACACTTACATAATGGAAGGGTGCATCTATGCTTATAAAAACCAACTTCTTCTTCGATTAGTACGCTCTGATCATTGCCATAACACCAGGAAAAGGCACCTCCTGCTGCAAGGTAAGCGCAGAACGGCCCTCTATCAAAGGGGTATTCTCTATAATGCATGTAAATAGTTCAATTTTTTGAGTCATTAGATTAAATCATCACCTAATCTCAAAACGTTTAAGCTTAAGGTCAAACACATGCTGCTACTCTTTGGAGGATTTTTTTCTTTGAAAGCCTTTCTTCACCTTATCTATGAGAGTTAGGTTAAATAGGTTAGAAACTATGACGTTTCCTTAATTATGTGTTTTATGATGTATAATTTTAAATACTTTGTAATAGCATTGAATGCAAGAAATAAAGATATTATTATTATTGTTATTATCCAAAGAGTGCAATTAGTTCTACATCTCAGTAAGTACTTCTCCGAACTTCTGTTCCGGCCTATTTGGATCAGAAGGCATTTGCACAGCCTTCATTTTATCACTAGATGAGGAGTTACAAATGGTTGCTTGTCCGAGCTCTGATGGTTACCCGGAAGGCAGGCTACGTAATTGTGAACTGGGCGCTAGGAGAAAGGGCACAATTTGTGGGTATTCTAGTGCAAGAGGATACTCTCGGATTCTTTCCAACAACCTTAGATCAGTTACCGCCGCATCTGGGTTTGTGTTTAGTGGATGTTCTTCAGTACAACTAGCAAGGAGTGTTGCTCATCTGGGTGTTGATCACAACGAGGATGATACTTTTGTTATTTGTATAAATCTTTGTGTTCTTTCTAATTTTGAATTGGCCCAGATGTTGTCCTTAGGAAAATTTATTATTATGATTTTTGTGATAAAATGTGACTTTCGTAAATGTTTTAGTTTTAGGGGTATTATTGATTTTATATCTTCTTTTTCAAGTATGCATAGGAGTAGTATAAGAATTATAACTGATTTCAAAACTTAACTTTAGGTATCGCTATTCTGTCCATTCAATCTCACGTCTCCTAGCTTTTTATATTTATTCTAATAGAGTGATGTCAAAAAATGTTCTAATGAGAGGTATGCATACTCAAACTGACAAGAGTTGGCAATTTGATAATTCCAATTCTAATGCTTGTTCAAATGACAGTCCTTTTTTAAGTCAGGGAAAATCTGTTGCAGCGCTAGCTTAATCAACCTTAAATAATTTTAATTGCCAATCCCTTGTTTTAAATTGCCAATCTATTAGAAATAAAACTGGTGAACTTGAAGTTTATTTGGAAAGCATAGATTATCCTGAGATAATTTTCCTTACCGAGCATTGGCTTAGGGCTGATGAGCCAATTTTTATTTCAAACTATTCCCTAGTATCCATTTTCTGTAGGTTAAATTGTAACAGTGGAGGTACTATGATAATGTGTAGACAGGATTTTCAAGGTTTGTCTGATTTTAAAAATGTTGCTAAGTATAGTTTTATTTTTGAGGAACTAGATTTTGAAATTTGTATGGCTCATTCGATAAAGTTAAAGTTGTTTTTATTGTGTGCCTATCGATCACCTAATGCCGATGTTAACGTATTTATTTCTAAACTTGAAACTATATTATCAAGTCTTCCTCCTCATGCTTCAGTGATACTGGCGGGTGATTTTAATATTAATTTTCTTGACAAGAACTCGAACTCTTGTAAATCTCTAGGTCATTTGTTACATTCATTGGGTATTACGGTGCACATTGACCAACCAACTAGAATAAGTAGCCACTCTACCACTCTTTTGGACTACTTCTGCACTAATTTCAATCCTGAAAATGTTCTATATCTGGTGGAAAATGCAGCACTATCAGATCATTGTGCAGTTGTGTCAAAGTTTAACCTGGACGCTAGTTTTGAAAAGAGAACAAAACACTTCAAGGGACGTTTACTAACAAGAAGTAATTTTTCCAGGTTTAGGCAGCTTGAAAGGTGCGTACAGACCTGACGCGACGCGCGCGCGACAAGCACGCGACAGTCCAAAATTCCTAAGTGTGGACGGAGCGTCGCCTGTTCGAAGCGCGTCGCTACCCGTCTGCTGTCGGTTTTTCGGCGGCAGATCAAAGAAAGAGCGAGGCGCAGTGTGGACGGGTAGTAGTAGGAGCGTAGCAATCGCGCGAGAATCAGTGAAGAAGTGCAATAGAACTTAGTCGCGTGGCGCGCGCCTCTCTACATGGCTCAGAGCAGGCGCGCGCGAAAACCGTGCGCGTCGCGTTCGCGTAGCAGGCGCGCGGTCGTCGCGTCGCGTGCATGTCGCGCGCACGTCTCGTCAGGTCTGTACGCACCTTTAGACACGTATGATTGGGGTACCTGTGGTGATGGATCTGTTTCACTCAGTTTTTTTCATTGTCAGCTGCAGCAAATATGCGAGAGTACTTTTCCACTTGTAAATATAAAACCTAGGAAAAAAAGTAAGCCTTGGTTAACTAAAGGGATTAAAGTATCAGCCAGAAATATGAGGTGCCTACATGCTATGAAGGCCTTTTATATTCACAATGAATTTTTTCTATCCTACTTTTACAGATACCGCAGCATTTATCGAAGTACTATTAAACTTGCCAAACAAATGTTTTATAATAACCGCATAAATTTGGCTTCTAGTAAGCCAAAAGAAATATGGAAAATTGTAAATAATTTCAGAGGCACTGGTTCTTCACATTCATTGCAATCATGTTTAAAAGCCAATGATTTAAATGCCTATTACTGCTCGATTAGCGACAAACTTGCTAACAATCTTACAAAAGTTCCAGTGGATCCACTTCATTGGCTTAATGAAAGAACATTGCTGGGAGCTTTTACTTTCGTCCTATTACTCTGGAGGAACTTATGAGTGTTGTTCAATCGATAAAAAATAAGAATTCATCTGGTTGGGATGACATTTCTGTAAAGGTGTTTTTAAATTTACCTCATTCTGTTTTTACCACCCTGGGTGAGGTCATTAACAACTCCTTTGAAGAAGGAAGTTTCCCATTGACATTAAAAAGAGCCTCTGTTATTCCTCTCTTCAAGGTAGGAGACAGGGAAGTCCCATCTCACTATAGGCCTATTTCTCTTCTGCCAACACTTACAAAGATAGTATTTTCTGTAGAGGGTGGTAGACATTTTTGTGCTTCGCAATTCGGCTTTCTGGAATCTAAAAATACTAGTGACGCTATTTTTCGAGTGCTTGAAGAGCTGGATCTTAGCCTTAATGAGGGGGATTGTGCTTCTGCGGTGTTTTGTGATATTTCTAAAGCCTTTGATTGTATCGATCATGGTATTTTACTTGGAAAGTTGGGTGTGTATGGCTTTAGAGGAAAATCTCTCCAGTGGTTCCAATCTTATCTTGAGGAAAGATCTCAGGCCGTTTATTTTCAAAACACCAAATCTAACTTGATGAACATTAAGTCCGGTGTTCCACAAGGTTCTGTGTTAGGACCTCTATTATTTTTGCTTTATGTCAATGACTTTTTTTTTTTTTTTTTTTTATGGCAGTGGCACACACACTAAAGGTAGATCCTATGGCGCTCGACGAGCGGTGTGTGTGCGAAGATGTTGATTGACACGGTTCTTGAACATTTGTAGGTTGTAATTAGTGGGAAACAGATGTCCTGGAAGTGAGTTCCACAGTGACGCAGTGCGCCAGACAAAGGAGTTCTGGTAAAGCGATGTTCTAGGTGTTTCTAGTTGTACGACGAACTGGTGCGCTCCTGCCGTCTGTCGGGACTGCCTGACAGGAGTTGCCAGGGGCGGGATTATGCGGGCCAAATCCTGGGAACATCTGCCGTGAAAGTATCTGTAAAACAGAGACATCTCGGCCACATGTCTGCGATGTTCCAGACTATCCAGATTCCGGGTCAACTCCGGATCGCCGACGAGACGCACAGCCCTCTTCTGAATGGAATCCAGCAGCTTTAGGGTATGCTTTGGTGCGGCACCCCAGATATGTGAGCAATATTCTAAGCACGGTGTTATTTGCGCTTTGTACAGCAAGAGCAACTGCTGCGGTGTATAGAGTTTTTTGTTGCGAAATAGCGCACCAAGCTTCTGGGAGGCTGATTTTGCGATGTTAGCAACATGGTCATGCCATGACATATTGCTGTTGACCGAGACACCCAGCAGCCTGATTGACGAGGATGAAGGAATGGTCGATCCTGCCATAATGATGTCAGGGCCCGCTGTATTGGCCCTCTTAGTAAACGTTGCTGCTTGGGTCTTTGCTGCATTGAACTGGACCAAATTTCGGTCGCCTCAAGTTTGAACTTTCTCCAGGTCTTGATTAATTGCTGTAATCTGCTCCTGTCTGCGGTGATGTGTCTCAGTCGCTGGTAAGGGTTTTTCTGATCTAAAGTGGGAGACAAGGGTACTGTCATCTGCAAAACTGTAAACAGGATTATTCGTTTCGATCAGCAGGTCATTAATATAGATGAGGAACAGAGTCGGTGAAAGTATTGCGCCCTGAGGCACGCCCGCGTTGATGGTGAATGTGTCCGAGATGTGTCCATCGACTGCAACATGTAGGGATCGCTTCTTAAGGAAACTGTCCAGCCAGCTGCAGAGAGAGGCGGGCAGTCCCAAGGACGGCAGTTTGTTGAGCAGTCCGTCATGCCAAACTCTGTCGAATGCCTTTGAAATATCCAACGCAATCGCTCGAGACTCTCCGTAGTTTTCAATTGCCCTACTCCATATATGAGTGACATAGGCCAATATATCTCCTGTCGATCTCTCTTTGCGAAAGCCGTATTGATTATCGCTGATTATTCTGTTGCTCTCGAGGTACTTGAGTAGTTGCTGGTTGACTACACGTTCCATGACTTTGGAGATCATTGGAAGCAAGGCAATCGGGCGATAGTTTGAGGGCGTGGTTTTCTTGCCTTTTTTTTGGAACAGGTTGCACTCGAGCGACTTTCCAAGAGGATGGGTAAATCCCTTTTCTGTAAGAAAGAGAAAAAAGCCTGGAAAAAACAGGTGTTAGTTCGTTGGCGCAGTTCTTTAGCACGATGGCAGGTATTCCGTCCGGTCCTGATGCCTTTTGCGTATCTAGTTCTTTAAGGATTTTGCGAATATCACGATGAGAAAACTTGACTTCTGCCATGGTGCTGTTGACGTTCGGTATAGTGGGGAGACCTTGGGGCACGTCTAAGGTAGAGTGCGATGAAAACATTTTGGCGAGCATGTTTGCTTTTTCCTTGGCTGTAGTCGCCGTGATGCCACGTTCGTCCGTCAAAGGTGGGAGATACGTTTTTGTAAAGTTGTTACTTGCTGCCTTTGCTACCGACCAGAAATTCCTGGAGCCACTGGGGCATTGCAAAAGTTTATTCCTGATCCTTTGATTGTGATTGTCCTTAGTTTCGTCGATCACACGCTTGCACTCGTTTCTCGCTTCGATAAAATAATTGCGATTTTCAGCGGTCTGATTTTGCTGCCAGTACTTATAGGCTTGCTGTTTCCTTCCTACAGCTCTTTCGCATCTTTTGTCGAACCAGGGCTTTCCTTTTGATGGTAACTTGATGGAATTTGGGATGTATGCTTCCATTCCTGAGGAGATTACTTGCATGATCTCTTCGCAGCAGTCTGACGGGTCGTCAATGGCAAAGCAGACGTCGAGCCAAGGAAAATCTAGGTAAAACTGCCTCAGATCGTCCCAGTTTGCAGAATTGTAATGCCAGATTTTGCGAGGCAATGGTGGATCCTTCTGTATGAGTGGCAATTCACAAACCGTTGTAATAAGTTTGTAGTCGGAGGTACCTAATGGCGGACCAACTGTAACCTTGTACTGGTCAGGATTGGTGGTCAGAAAAAGATCCAGGAGGGCGGCGAATTCGCCCCTCTCTGAGATTCGAGTTGGTTCGTCTACAAGTTGAGTAAGCCCGCAGCTGATGGCAAATGCTTCAGCCTCTCTACCTTCGTTGTCGGTCTTGTTGTGATGTTTGAGCCAGTTGGTGTTGTGGGCATTGAAGTCTCCCAGAACGATTATTTCTGAACTGGGGTGATCGACCTGTATTGAGTCAAAGGTGGTAGCTAGTGTTGAGAAAAAGCTTTGGTAGGCTCTATCGCTCGGAGGGCGATAGAGACAACATATAAACTTGGTTAATCCCTTGGCGGTGAACTTGAGCCACATGACGTCAAGGTTGTTCGGTTCGAGTGTTTCCTCGCGGTGACATGAAAGGTCGCTTCGGACAAAAAGGCATATTCCGAACTTATATCTAAATCGGGTATGTAAGTCGTAACCAGGATAGCGGTAGTTCACTGTTGTTGTTGTAGAACAAACTTGTGTTTCTGTAAGGGCTAATATGTGTGGTCTATTTGCTTGTAGATGTTGGTGTACCGAATTTATGTTTGTATTAAGGCCTCTTATGTTGCAGAAATCTATTCTAAATTGGTTCGGTATTTTTGCTGTGTGTGAAATGCGGAATGAAGGGCTCCCATTGCCTGGTGTACTGAGATACGGTTCTTGTACAGCATTTGCCGATGATACAACAGTCTTGTGGCATCATAAGGATCCTATCACTTTGAAGCAAATGATAGATGATGAGCTTGGGAGTGTTAAACTTTGGTGTGATGCTAGTGCATTGACATTTAATATTGCAAAGACAAGTATTCTAAATTTTAGAGGAAGTATTGAGAACATTGCTATAGGAAACACTAAAATTGAACACTTGGATGAGTGTAAATTTTTGGGAGTTTGTATTGACAGCAGGTTGAAGTTAGAGTCTCACATAAGTAACCTCTGCTCTAAAATTTCTTCGGGTTGTTATGCTGTGAGATCTGTGAGAATTGAGATTGGTGCTATGGTTGCAAGAAGTGTATATTTTGCATTGGTTGAATCGCACCTAAGGTATGGGATTTGCTTCTGGGGCTCATGTTCAACAACGCTCTTCAATTCGCTTTTTGTGCTACAGAAAAGAGCAGTGCGTTGTATCTATAACCTGGTTACTAGAGACTCCTGTCACCCATATTTTGTCGGTGGCATTTTGACAATAGCGTGTATTTTCATCATGGAAACGGTCTGCCATAGTACCACCATCTTTGCACCAAATACTAACCATACTCGAAGTTCTCACCAACTCAGTTTACCAATCCCTCATTCAGCTTTAACTAAAAGGTCTGTCATTTACAATAGTGGAAAACTTTTTAATCATTTGCCACTCAGGAACAGGCACCTTCAAAATTACTTAGAGCTGGTGTTAAAAAGTTACTTGTCTCCCATGCATTTTAACAGGTTGATGATTACCTGAATTGTTCATTTTAGCATTTATTTTTATTTTTAGCCATACATAATTTTATTAAGTATTTTAAGTTATAGATTTTGAAACATATTTCAATGCCTACTTAAACCAATGTATTTTGACCTCCTACATGTTAGTATGTTAAAATTTTGTCTTTTGTCTATATGTATATAACATTTTTGACTCTATTGTATCGTTATATTTGGATCCGCTTTGTCAATAACTATATGGTTATGATAATAAAGCATATTTTGACTTTGGCACCCAAAAATTTCACCCTCGCATTTCTCTTTCAAAGAGCAAGTGCTATTATATTTGTAGCACTGGTTAGCTATAATTGCACTTTCATGTTAGGTCAAATTTAAATCGATAGAAAACAGCGTCACTGAACAATATAGATTAGTTTACGATATTATCAGAGATATAATAGTTATTTTTGTGAAAACAGTGGTTGCAAGTTTATTTCTTTGTATTTACTCAAAAATTCCTGTTACATATAATTTGCTAACGAAGTTATTTAATTTCCAGAAAGTTTTAAACGCCGCAAACGACAAGGCGCGGACATTATCCAGGGCCAAGAACAGGGATAAGCGGTCGGACTTTTAAAACGTTGAAAACAAGATAAATCAAAGCAACGTTTCTACCAGGTTATAATTTATATTATAACGGTTATATAGTACAATTTTACAACTTGCTTGGAACCGTTAACTAATTATTAATTTATTTCATTAAATATTTGAGTGATATATAGTTGAATTTTATTCATAGGTTGTATTTTATGGAACGTACTCCATCTTAGCTCACTAGGTTTAAGATATGATAAGAGTTATAGTAAAGGTCGATCATAAATATGTCATTCTTCATAAATTGATAATATAAAATTATTTGTTGAGTTCGGAAGCTGTTCGCGAGATGTACGCTCCTATATGCTACCAGCTGTTAATTAAGTACAAAGGCGGTAGTCTAGACTATATTTATTTTGATTAAAATGTAGATTTAATAAAATGTTTCGTTTCATTTAAAAAAGCCTTAGCGAGTTTGCGTTAAGAAGAAGAAGAAGAAGAATAAAACAAGTGATACCTCAGACTACAAGACTAAATCCACAGTCCTGCCTAAGCGTGAGGCCGAGCTGATTGTGAAGGAAATTTGTTTTCAACATTTACAAGTTTAATAAGCAGACAAAAACTCATTTTGAACTTGTTTAGAGGCATATCTATTAAGAGCATTAACTGCAAAACAAATATCATAATATACACTCTTCCACCGGCGGAAGTAGCCAAATCTAGGTAAGCCATAGTCTGGGCTTCTTTGACTATTCTAGTTTATCTGTGTCGATTAAGCAGTTTAAATGAGGTAATGTCGGCAGAGCTTCATTCGTTCATCCATTACGTCATTAGTTTGATTTGGTTAAATTTTGTTTGCTAAAATGATGGAAATGTGCCATAAAAATCAGTTGTTTACAATGAACCGTTTTCAAATTTGCAAAACATAAGACAGTCCATTTGGAATTTGTGGATTGTGTTGAAATTATTCAGTTTTCATCGGTTGTTGGTGATAAGAGACATCAGGGTATTCGTCTGGTATTTGAATTGTACGAAGTTTTATACACACTTTTAATTATAATTATAAATGGCCAAATCGTGTAGGTGTTGCAAAGGCAAACCTAACACAAACTAGATATGCATATTTTGCCATAATATCTTCCACCCAAGCTGCTGCCCAGATAGCACACGATGTCCATAGTACATCAGAAATTTGTCCAAATACGGTCCAGTATATCCATGGACAAAAAATCAACATCCATTGGCGAGCCTATGGCGTGTCAGTGTAGCCGTTTATTTTATGTCCATTAGACATCCGATATAGGTCCAAATACCATCCAGTACATTCATAATTTTAAAATGGATATCCATTGGTTAGTAATTTTTAGCATGCCAATGTATAACCGCTTCTCTTTGTCCAAACTATATCCTTTTGTTGGACTTATAATAATAATTTTTAATACAAATTAAAACCAATCTAGGCTGCAATTAAATTGGTACGATTTTTTTAAATTCGCTTTTCATGAACTATGGAGAGTGAATAACCTTTCACCCTCCATATCATAAACCAAAAAAATTAAGGTAAACAAATAAAAATTCGACATAACAGCGCCCTCATCTGCGACTTTGCGTTAGTTCATTCATACTCTGTTCAACGCCACCGGACCTGTTATTTTTACGTTGGCTGTTAATCAACGTTGAAATATGGATTGTTTTGCATGGTCTCTAGCAGCAAATACCAATCTTGAAAATGTTTTTAGAGTTCAAAAATCCGCAATTAGATCAATTGTCAATATCTGTTCTATGTGGCATTTAAATAAAGAATATTTAGTTGAATTATGCATGTGTGCTTTATTTCATTAAACAGGGTAATGTTTTATATTTCAAGAAATCCTAGAGGATTTAACTACTTTAAGTACTTTTTCATAATTTGTCATTTTGCATGCTGTCAATTTTCTTATAAAACATCCTGTATATATATATATATAAAAAAATCTTTTTGAAATAAGTATATTATAAACTATAATTTATTATTATTGATATAAGTAATAATACGATACAAATTCACGAAGAATATAATTTTGCTCCTGGTCTTTTTGGCGGGAAATATTAAAATTTACGTCCTCAAGCTTCTGCGCTCCTGGTATAACATTCGCTTTCGTTAAGAGAAATAAAATAATTTATGGATACAAGTAATATTAGGACACAAATTGAGAAGTAGATAATTGTGCTCTTAGTCTTTTTAGCGGGAAATATTAAAATTTACCTCCTCGAGCTCCTGCGCTCCTGGTATAAAATTCACTCTCCTTAAGAGAAATAAAATAATTTATTAATACAAGTAATATTAAGCCAGAAATTGACGAAGTAGATAATATTGCTTTTTGGCGGGAAATATCAAATTTTACCTCCTCGAGCTTCTGTACTCCTGGTAT
>MU182826.1:87234-112969 GCA_016904865.1 Pissodes strobi
GCTCCTGGTATAACATTCACTTTCGTTAAGAGAAATAAAATAATTTATTGATACAAGTAATATTAGGGCACAAATTGACGAAGTAGGTAATTGTGCTCTTGGTCTTTTTGGCGGGAGATATCAAATTTTACCTCCTCGAGATTCTGTACTCCTGGTATAACATTCACTTTTGTTAAGAGAAATAATATATTTTATTGATACAGGTAATATTAGGATAAAAATTGACGAAGTATATAATTCTACATCTGGTTAAATTTTACCTCCTCGAGCTTCTGTACTCCTGGTATAACATTCACTTTCGTTGAGAGAAATAATATATTTTATTGATACAAGTACCTCCTCGAGCTTCTGCGCTCCTTTTATAACGTTCACTTTCGCAAAGAGAAATAATATATATATTTTATCGATACAAGTAATATTAGGATACAAATTGACGAAGTATATAAATCTGCTCTTGGTCTTTTTGGCGAGCTTCTGCACTCCTGGTATAACATTCACGTTCGTTAGGAGAAATTTTTTATTACGCACGTATCATAATCAACGAATGAATAGACTTTGCCTTTTGAGTCCTAGGCAGATTGGCTTCCGGGAATCGAGGGGTATGTGTGATGCCATTTTTGATCTTCTTCACCTTCTTTACACCGGGCTAAACTCTGGTGAGGCGGCTGCAGTGTTCTGTGATATATCCAAAGCATTTGACTGTGTAGATCATGGAACACTGCTGTGGAAGCTGGAAAGTTATAGCTTTAGGGGCCCTTCTTTGTGCTGCCTTGGTTCCTATTTGTCGGGTCGTGTTCAGAGGGTCAGATTTGGGGGCATTGCTCGCGTGCCCTACCGATTTCCTCTGAGGTTCCCCAGGATTCTGTCCGGGTACCATTACTCTTTCTCATGTATGTTAATGACCTACCTCTATTGCCGATAAAAGGCAAGGTTTTTTTTATGGCAGTGGCAGACCCTATGGCGCTCGACGAGCGGTGTGTGTGCGAAGATGTTGATTGACACGGCTCTTGAATATTTGTAAGTTGTAAGTAGTGGGGAACAGATGTCCTGGGGGTGATTCCACAGTGATGCAGTGCGCCAGACAAAGGCGTTCTATGTGGTAACTATGTTTGCCAGTGACACCACCATTATATGCCGTGAAAGGGATATATGTGGCCAGGCACAGACCGCCTCTGCTTTAATGCGCTGAAAACAAGTATTTTGAGTTTTAGATGATTAATGGATGGCATTTCTTAAACGATGAATTTGTCGTGGCACAGAGATCAAATACATTTTTGGGATTATTGACTTTTGATCGTGACCTTAAATTCCAAGAACACATAAATGAGGTCCGCACTAGGGTGTCCACTGGTTGTTATGCGCTTAGAGTTAACACGAGGAGCTTACATTTTCAAATAGTAAAGAGCCTACCATGACCATGTCGAGTCCCACCTTAGCCATGGCGTTTGCTTTTGGGGATCATGTGCCCGGTATCTTTTTGACTAGTAGTGACGGCAAGAATCGTTTTTGCTAAGCATGGGATGGGTTAGAGATAGTTTCGGCTTTTGGAACTAAATCGACCGACACCCTCCGGTTGCCTATTCCACACTCAGAGCTAGTCAGAAAGTCTTTTATTTTTATGGGTGAGAAGATCTTTAATCACCTGCCCATTAGAATAAGAACAATAAGGTGCAATATTAGATTAAAATACGGTGTTAAAAAAGCTGCTAGTCACTAAACTATACTACACACTAGATGAGTATTTTAATGATCTTATTCTTACCTGATGTTATACCTATTTAATTATCTGTTTTTTCTGTTCTTTTTTATTTATATATTTTAATTGTTCTAGTTTCGCTGGTGTATACAGACATTAGTATTTCGTTGTGTATTTTAATGTTTTTTGTTTTATAATTGTCGTATTTTTTTTTAAGTTTCACCAGCTGTTGTTTTATATTTATGACGGGTTTCATATCTAAATTTAGGTTTCAATGTTCCTATTTAGTATCGCTTTGTCAACAACCATTTCGTGTAGACAATAAAGCTACTTTTTGATTGATTATCACATGATAAACCGAGTAAAACACAAACGTAATATTTGCTATTTTACGAGATGTTAGTAGATAAATAAAAAACACTTAAAAAACAAATCAAAATATATTTTAACAAGTTAATAAATGCAGACTATATAATTTTCCTCTAATATTCGAAAGTGGCTTTCAATTTGCTCTATTTCTGGTCCTTATGAGTGAATATAGATATATAGGGCTAATCTTTCACAGAAATATATTATTTACAATCTGAGTATGTTTAATTTTTATAAATAACTAAGAATTATTTGTATCTACTCTAAACATGTTTATATATATTTTGGTATATGGAATACCCGTATTAAGAGAAATTTATAAAATTATGCTGACGGTATACCGAAGTATGGCAGTTTAACAATGGAATCATCTCCCACTAACAACAAGAATTGAGGTGTATCTGACTGAATAAATATTAGAGAAGTGATTGTGGAAGAAATTAAAATATAGCAAAGTGGCGCAAAATGATACAGGCGCAACATTCACAAGGTCCTAGTGACGGCATAGTCTTAAAACAGTACAAAAACCACCGCCTAAATACGCTCGATTTTTCAGCTAAAGGTGGAATCAGTATATACGTACAGACTAAGCCATGTAGAAAATGGAAAAAATCTGAAAAGCCCTCTCAAAGACGTTTTAACGTCTTTTCAATTGCAGAATCAAGATTAATGAGTTGATGAAAAAAATAAATATAAAATTGGAATGTACAAAAAGAGATCTAAAGCTTAGCCTACAATAAAACTAAATTCTTCCTATATCATTTGGTATTTGAGCTGCCTTTTCTAGCTGCATTTTCACTTATCATTTCTTTGGTAACATGTTCCCAAGCATTCACGCTTGCCTGGTAGTAGTTAATCTGTTTATTAACAAAATCTAAAAGTATTTTCTTCATGTATTGTCGTTTTTCTAGCTGCCAACCTTCCAAATCACTGCGGAGACATTCGTTCGCCATTTCTAGGTTGTCTTGTGTCGACTCGACTTTCTTTAAGAGTTGTGGGATATGCGTTCCCAGTCGCTCTAATTTATCATCGCAACTGGGTTGTCTCCATAGAGTAAAGCCTCCCTGGTGTTGGGGCGGCCCTTGCGAAATTGCCAGTAGCTGAAAAAAGATCAAGGCTACGAAACAAAACTATAAAGCTTAAAACAACTTACCTTGTCTTTTTCAGTATGCCTTTTATTTAACTCCTCTAAGGATGATTCATATGAATACTGATAAGATTCCCTCTTCCTAAGAGCCTCCTGAACTACCTCAATATATTGCAGGAATTCTTTGATAGGCACTCCCATACTATTATTATAACTATGGACTAAGGCACTCTGAGCTGCTGAACTCCTTTCCAGGGCTTTACCAATGTTTTCCAATGTAATGCACATTTGAGGTTCATAACCAGCCCATTTGGTGAAAATGGGGTGGAAACTATTGATTTCTGTGATTAAATCGCTTCGTTCTTTGTTAATCCTATTAGATATTTTTTCTATTGATGATAGCTTATCAGTAAGTATGCTTAGATATGATTTCATCTTATCGAACTCTATGTGTCTGTTTTTTAAAAGGGAATGGGTGGAACTTGGGTGACTTAGAGTAGCTACACTACTGTTACTACTTGATATGGAGCTTTTCTTTCTTCTATATGTTGCAAAGCCCTTAAATATAAGGTAATTATATACTTTCAAAGATTATATTTACTAAAATAAATACTTACAGGAGGTGAGGCAGTCAGAAATACTTGAAAGTTTTCATTGCAACTCAGTATTGGATGTTGACAAAGCCTTGATATAAATAAGTTAAGCGACTTCATTCTTGATAGAATGAACTCTTTGGAATACCTATCTAATTGGCCTATCAAGGAGTGTTTTGCAGGCAACGGCTAAAACAAACAAAAAATTCAATATTTGGTTTACTGTAATTATTGCAAGTTATAGGACTTACCGGTACAATACAAAAAGGGTGACATTCAAGCAACTTTTGCCTCAACCATAAAAAATCATTATACCTTCGTCTTACAACATATTCATGATCAGAGAATTCAATCCTAGCTACTCTGGTAGTGACGCGGAATGTAATGTAAGTTTCCATAGTCTCCAAGTGTTTCTCAGGATTGTCAATTTTAACGCAAAGGTCCGAATTCTCATCCATATTTAACTCTGATAAGTTTTCAATATCATGAAGACTGGAAAAACTTTCTATACTGGGCGACTGTACCTACAAATTGCAGGTGTTAGTTAAAGTAATTATCACCTGTTTAAAAGTTGCACATACTAATGAATTATCATTATCAAAGGTTGATCCACTACATATACTGGATTGGTCAAGGTCTTTCGAATAGTCCCTCGATAAAATGGACGAAATTTGTTTACGCTCCGAAACGACGTTTAAAACTGCCGAGTTTTTGCTCTCCATATTATGAGTATATTTTAGAACTAATTAACAATTAAAAATAATAATAATACAATACGTTTTCTAGGTTAAAATGGTATTGGGAGTGACGTTTATTTGAGAATCAGCTGATTTTTGCAACTATTGCGAAGTTAGGCGTTTAATAGGTGTTATTTGCAACAAGACGTGGCCCGTACCACATCCGAGGGCTTCAAAGTTGCGCGCGCATAACTTTGGTGACAAAAATGTCATATTACTTTACTTACTTGTGGCCCGGGCTCGATTTCAGTGGCAATACAGGCTTTTTTAGGGTTGTTTGTAAACAGATTTTTTTAATTTATTTTGGGCATGCCTTGGGTTAGTAGTAGTAGTAAACTCCCTGATGGCATTTTTCGTAAGAAAATTCAGCCAGTAAAGACCCCTATCCAGGCTTAGCAAGAGGTAGAGCGACCCTTCTACATTGGTTACACCTTGATGCATAGAGATACTATTTTTAGAGCCCTCAGTATGTCGAGTATGTACTCCTGGGGGCTCAGACTTCTACTTGCACGGCTTGTTTTAAGGCTCGAACACCACCGGCTGGACGTTCACTAACATAAAGATCTGATGCATGCACGGGGCTCAAACCCCCGGCTGGACGTCCGTATCTTATTCGGGCAGAAAACTGCCCGGTCCCTGAACGTTCACCATGAATTCCCAAAACTAACATATATGTATATGCAGCTGGAACAAAATGGCCGATACCCGATAGGTGCACTCTCGACCGAAGACGAAACGGAAGTCCGCCTTGGGTTAGTGTTATTTGGATGCGCTCCGGAAGGAGCTGAGGGGCATTATAAGATCCTTTAGACAAATAGTGCACTATATAAAAATCGGCCTTTTCTATTGGTCGATCCACATGGCCTTCCGCTCGCTACGGGGGCTCAAGAAAAGGAAACTACCCAGGTGCTAACCCAAACTAACCCAAGACATACCCAAAATCAAGAAAAACATTGTTTAGAAACATAATCTTTACAAAAAGCAACGGGGTTTGAACCCGGGCCGTCCAAATGAGACGCAGTTGTCTAAACCTCTACACCATGAGAGCTCTTGATAGAAACCGCTTGCATCACGAAGATATATCGTAATACGAGATGGGTTGACCGATTTTTACATAGTGCACTATTTGTGTAAAGGATCTTAAAAGGCAGCTGAGGGCTAGGCGTTTTCGCTCGTTCATCTAGCTCGGCCCATGAACTGTCACTTTTGAGTTCCTGTAGGTTTCATTAAGATCGATAAGGGGACCATGGTATGGATGACTAGCAGGTAAACACCACACAAAACAGATGACCTCGAGGCGACCCGAACGAATTTGCTACAAAAAGAAACAAATATAACCCTAAAACACTTCCGATTCGTCTTCGGTCGAGTGTGCACGTGTCGGGTATCGGCCATTTCGTTCCAGCTTCATATACATATATGGTAGTTTGGGGACACATGGGGCTTTCAGGGACTGTGTAGATTTCCCGAATAAGATTCGGACGTCCAGCCGGGGGTTAGAGCCCCGTGCATGTACAAGATTTAAATGTGTGTGAATGTCCAGCCGGTGGTGTTCGAACCTTAAAATAAGCCGTGCATGTACAAGTCGGAGCCCCAGGAGTACATACTCGACATACTGGAAGCCCCAAAAATAGTATCTCTATCCACCAAGGTGTAACCAATGTAGAAGGGTCGCTCTACCTCTTGCTAAGCCTGGATAGAGGTCTTTTCTGGCTGAATTTTCGAAACACAAAGGCCAACAGAGAGTTTACTACTACTACTATAACCCTAAAACGACTTCCCCTATGTCTTCGTTAGACTGAACACGTGCAGGGTATCGGCTCTTTCGTCTTCAATTTGGAAGCGCGTGGTGAACGTTCGGGGACCGTTTTGACTCCCCGGGAGCTTGAGCCCCAAAAAACCGTGCATGTACAAGATTTATATGTGTGTGAAAGTCCAGCCGGTGGTGTTCGAACCTTAAAACAAGCCGTGCATGTACAAGTCGGAGCCTCCAGGAGTATATACTCGACATACTGGAGAGTCTAAAAATAGTATATCTGTCCACCAATACTGAACGCCGTTTCTAAAAATTATTTGCCAAGACAGTCAGCGGAGAAAGCAAGTTCCAGTGTAGGTTTGCTACCCCTCCGTAGTTAACTAGGTCACTGTCATTTTTACCTTGTAAATACTGAACGCCCTCCGAATTAAACCGAGGAAACGGGAAACAGCACATGGGCTTTGGTGGCTCGTATAGGTGGCCGTGGGTAGCTCTTCTAGCTACTGACACTGACACTTGACTTGACAGACATGTATATTATTATTGTAAACTGTTCCTAAAATAATTTTTGTATAAAATTTTTATTTTTAGACTTTTACCTATTTTATAGTAGGAGGATATAACTTCGATTTAGAGTTACAGCATTTACTTGTATTTAACATGTCTCACCAAACGGGGATAAAAGGTAAAAAGAAATCAAACTAGTCTATTCTAAATAGTATTTCATTAACCCAAAACTTGATTTTTAGCAAACGAGACGTTGAAAAAGTTCTTTTCTAAATCAAAAGATGGAAAAGTCAGGGTGTTTAAAATTGCTATAGAAGACGGTAAATATATGCTACGTTTCCTCAACAATATTTTTAGTTGTAGAGTTTAATGTTCCTTACCTTCAGCAATGGAGAGTTTTGACAATATATTATTTCTATAAAATATAATGGTAACGTTATGTTATAAATAAGCCCTTAGGTACTCATATGGCCAATTCACTATAAGTCCCTGTAATTTTAGAACAACTGGTTTTAAAAGAACAACATAATGAAAAACACAATTGGGAGCGAGATTATGAGAAATATGTCATTCCATTAATTGAAGAAAATCAGCCTTGTTACATCTTATATCGGTGAGGGAGCTTAGCATTACTTGCTTCATCACATGAATAATATGTCTATTATCTTGTCATAACTGTTTCAGATTGGACAACAAAACATCTCTAGGATACGAATGGCTATTTATTAGTTGGTCTCCCGATACCGCTCCGGTCCGTCAAAAAATGTTGTATGCCTCGACCAAAGCCACTTTGAAGCAGGAATTTGGTTCATCTCAAATCAAGGAGGAATTACATGGAACTGTTTTGGTAAGTTCTATTTATATTGCTTAATTATAGTTTTGTGACAAAACTAGAGTATATACTTTTCAGTCCGATATTACGCTGAATGGTTACAAAAAACATAAAAAGAATGTGGCTGCCCCTGCCCCATTGTCTATGAGAGAAGAGGAGTTACAAGAACTGAAGAAAACGGAAGTGAACACTGAAATTAGTATTAGCACTAAACAACAAACCTTGGGTGGTGTGGCGTTTCCCTTAACTCAAAGTGCAACACAGGCTATTTTGGACATGGCTGGTGGATCATATGATTATTTACAATTTCGCATAGGTAAGTATTTTGGCATCTATTTCACTTTGTCACACAGTATGGCAACAATTTAGAAATTAGCCACATTTCGTCTTGAATTTTAGATATTCCTGAGGAGACAATTCATTTGGTATGTGCAGAAAACATTTCAATAGAGAAACTTCCGTCGAAAGTTCCTTCAGACGCAGCCAGATATCATTTGTATAGGTTCAAGCATACACATGAGGGTGATTATACAGAAAGCATAGGTAAGCACTATGAAAGCAGTTTAGATTAAATAAATTATTATACCAAACCTACCGATGTGGAAGTTACAAATGTAAATTAGCCACTCATTTGTTGATGTAACTATTTATAATTCTTACATATTTCAGTTTTCATCTATTCTATGCCAGGATACAACTGTACAGTAAAAGAAAGGATGTTATATTCTAGTTGTAAAAATCCACTCACTTCTTCCATTGGGAATTTGGGTTTGGAAATTGTTAAAAAGGTTAGTATTTTAGATACATCCTATATTAATTGAAATCTATCTATTACATACTTTTAAATGATCTGTATGTTTTGGAAAAAAGGGAAACTATTGCAAAGTGAAAAATGAAGCATGAAAAGCCAAAATTTGCTTTGTAAATTTCGCTGTTTCATTAAATTCAATTACAGCTTACTTCAGCAGCTCTCTTGAATTATGAAAGTTAAAAATTGTATATCTAACATGCCTGACTTTCTGTCTGGTGTTCCACTATTCTCCACTTCTGTTTAATGTTAATAATTAAATCATCTCAAGGGACTATCGAATATTGATGCATGGCGAAAGTCTCTGATAAATAAACTAAAGAAAAGTGTTTACAAAATTTTCTGCATGAATTTCTATAAAAATCACTCTAGATTGCAGACTTCCTACTCTTAGTAATGGTGTACAGCATATTTAAACTTCGGAACTGTTATACTGTTATAATACACTATTTTGATTTCTCAAGTTTCTGCTATGAACCATAAATATCGAGCTTTCCATGACATTTTTCTCTCTAGATCGAAATAGATGTGGGATCTGAGCTCACCGAACAATTTCTCTATGAAGAACTACATCCCACAAACAGTCTACATCGTCCGAAATTCGCCAAACCAAAAGGTCCGCCCGGAAGAGGCCCAAAACGGATGACAAAAAATCAATAATAGTCTGTCTGAGCTATTTTATCCCTAAAATTATTATTCACTATTGTATTTTAACTAGCATTACCTTCTTGTCATGGCGAGGATAAATGGCGTGTCTAAATGAAGCTGATCTCTTTATTGCCCTGCAGTATTTATAGTTTTAAAGAGTCGAAACTTGCCATCCTGTTTATATATAAGTATTTATATCGCCTCAAAGTCATAATATGTTCCTTTAAAATCATTATGTATTATTAATATTTGAAAATGTATGTGGATGTCCCAAGAATCCAAAATTGCTAGGTCTCCCAATGTTAGGAGCGGAAAAAAAAACTTGAATTTAAGTAATGCTGTAACTACTGCTAAATAATGAAGCTGTCAAAGTTTTATGACAATGACTTCCCTGCCATCGAGAAGGCGATCAATTTTAAGTATTAAGTGCTCAAGTTGTGACCATGTTCTTGCTGTTGTAGCTTTACTATATTTTTATACTGTTAATTATTATATGGTCAGCTATGCTGTTTCTATTTAGGTGTGTTCTACTATGGATCAAATTGTAGTTATTTATTTTTTGGAATATATTGTGGAGAAATATGTGTATACATTATAATTTATTTGAATAAAAACTCCTTTGTTATTTATCTTATACTGTTATACTGGTGCTTAGTCAATGACAAAGTGGATACCACTATTCCAAACTCACTGAGGCTAGAATCAAAATTGATGCACTGACTTTCTAATTTTTATTGTCTATATTCTATATCACTTATCCTTATCTAAATTTTCTAAAGTTTTTCCAGCCTCTCCAATTTCGTCGTTGTGCATTTTTATGACGGCAAAGTCTTCTCCCTCTAAATGTTTTTCTAGACCTTTCTTTATTAATGAATTACGGCCTTCCTTCCACTTGTACTGCCAATATCTTGCTTCTTCCATAGAGAGCCCTGATAAACTAAGAAGTCCCATAGTTACGCCTCCACAGACAAGCCCCAATACTGAACCTGGAAAATTATAATAAGTATTAATTTTGGCTTGAAACGCCCACATTAATAAAAAAAATATATATAAATTCTTTAAAACTAACTACGGTAAAAAGAGTAATTTACCTAGACCACTTGCAGTGATCCAACCCCTTGGTCCAGCATTAAATTTGTAAACAAATCCTGTCAGAGCACCAGCTGTCACATATTCCATTATCCCATATTTGCCTCTATATACTTGCATGATTGTTGATATGCCTCTGCAAACAATTATTTGAATTTAATGGCTAACACAAGATGATCAGGAAAGTTAAGTTTAAGTGAAATATGGCGACAGACTGCGTAGACTGTGGCATTTTACTTACACATAAGAAGTGGTAAATAGTGCTAACCGCCAACCCCATCTAAATGCGCCCTTTCCAAAACTAATGGTTACAGCATCTTGGAGTTTTTGCTGAAAATACCAAAATAAAAAAATACTGAAATTTGATAGTTATAGTAGCAGAATTGAATTAATAACCTTACCAACCTTGGCTTCAAAATGTGTCTTGAAAGTTGTGGCCTCATTATTTCTCATGAAATTTTCGTACGCTGATTTACCCTGAGCTGTTCCACCATATAATGCTCCTACAAACACACCCATGCAGGCACTTTGCAAGATAGTATTGGCTTCAGCACTGACATTTCCAAATTCACTAAAATGTCGCTTAACTCAATTATCATACGTTTAAGGATGATTGTAGATAAGCATAGTATTTTACGCATAATGAGCCACAAACAGCTCGTATACTAATCATCCCCGTTACATTACATTATAGGCTTGTTAAATAATATGTTACTAAGGATAATTGTTAATATTTGCTGATGAAAAATGTACAACTAGTTTCTAATCCTTACTCGAGTGCAAACATTCGTTTTACCCTGTCCCAGCCGCTTTCCGATTCAGTCTGAGGAAGACTTGCTGTTTGCTCAGTTTTTGTTGAATGTTCTATTTTGTCCGAACTGTATAATTCTGACAAAAATGGTAGAAAACCTAGTCTAATTCCGTTGTAAAATATACTTTTAGCCATTTTTTAAAGGGAATTCAAAGTTTATTTCCTTTCTTCACATCGTTTCTTACATAACATAACCTCAAAACAGAGTCTCTTCAGTTCAGTATTTTAGTTCTGGCTTTTGGTAGCTTACGAGGCAATATCCCCGGTCAATCTTGGTGAGTTCAGAAATTTGTCAGACAGATCATGTGCTGGGCTTCTCGCATCCATTTATATTCCGGGTACTCTTATGGCAAGAATTTCCAATTATTTTTACACCATGAACAATAAAAATAATTTCGTTTCTTCGTGCCAGGAAATTAGATGAATGAAATTTTGGATTTAATTAGTTCGTCATCAGCAGGCAAAGCCAGTCCGGGTATAGTAGCTAGTAAATAATATTGTAAGTTGTGTAGCGGCTCTTTTGTCGCCATTGGGCGAACACGTGACAATCATTCAGGGACCGTTGTTTTTCATTTAGAGGTAACAATAGAAAACCAACTATTGGTGGCTCAGTTTACCCACGTCACAGAATAATAAAACAATCAGAATACGAACAGAAAGAGAGGTCCGATACCGGCAGCTATGACCTGTGCCTTGCGAAAAACATGGATTTGTACCAATACGTTCTTCCAAATAATAAATTGTGTGCCCACGTCTTTGCGGGTGCAATGGGACCACATTAGTTGCCGTTCTACGGTTAGCTCCAAGTATTATTTGTCCCCGAGGAAAATTCGCTCGCTACGACCATGCGTGAAGTGAAATAATAGTCAACGTTTCATTGGCTCCATTAGTTGCCGTTCTGCGGCTAGCTCCAAGTATTATTTGTCAGTAGCGTCCTCCGACCGCGGTCTGCTGTCAACTTTTCTGGCGACCTTCCACAACGCGACCCGACGTTAAGTATGGAGATCGGTGACGTTGACCCAATCGGCAGAATTACCCATGTCTTCCCAGAACACTGAATTGCTTTCAACGCTCTGGTAGCTCACTGGTTAGATAGTGTGTTTGTGATGCGAAGGTTGCTGGTTCGATCCTCGTCAGTTCCACGTTGCGGTTTTAATTCTTTCTAAGGTTATGTTAGAAAAGCTCTTTTTCTTGATTTTGGGCATGCATTGGGTCAGTTTTTATGGGTGCGCCCTGAAACGATCGATGTGAGAGCAGGTCTTGCGAAATAACTTAATTATTATTGCCCACATTCTGCCAAGGTCGCCAAAAGTTACCACAAAAATTGAAAACAGACCGCTGCCTGAAGACGTTGGTTTATTTGTCCGCGAGGAAAATCGTACGTCTTGCGCTATAAGATCCTTTACACAAATAGTGCACTATATAAAAATCGGCCTCTCCTATTGGTTGATCTGCATGGCCCTCCGCTCGCTTCGCTCGCTACGGGGGCTCAAGTAAAGAAAATTAACCAGGTGCTAACCGAAACTAACCCAAGACATACCCAAAATCAAGAAAAAAACTGTTTTGAAACATAATCTTAAAAAATAATAATAAAAGGAAGCAACGGGGTTTGAACGCGGGCCGTCCAGGTGACACCCAGCTATCTAAACCTCTACACTACGAGAGCTCTTGACAGAAATTGATTGCATCACGAAAACATATTGTAATACGAGATGGATCGACCAATAGGAGAGATCGATTTTTACATAGTGCACTATTTATGTAAAGGATCTTAAAATGCGTATGTCTTACCCAAAAAAAAAACCCTATACATGCTAGGTATCGAGAGGGGGACTTACCGCTATTATGGATCATTTTTGTCTATGCGAGAGGACATTTAGCTGCGATCTTAAATTTGGCAGTTGGAGCCCTCAAAAGCATATCCTTTACTCTCTCTATAACCCATCACTGCCTTCAGCTCTATATAATTTGAAGCAATTTGGTCATGACGTCATTATTTTATAGCGAAAATTCACTGGCTTGAAACAGGTTCAAATAATTTATTTACGAGAAAACAGAGCTGAATTGAAAATTAATTTCAACTAGTTATATGTCGGCGAATTTAGCAAGAGGTATAAGCACGGGAAGCAGACAAGCACGGGAAGCAGACGCAAAGTTCGTTTCTTTTATAATAGTTTGGACAAAGAGTATATAGTGTATTGGATTTGCACGAGTTTGTAACAATATTCAATTTAGTTGTTAGTGGTCGCATACTGACTGTTACTTGTAGCAACATTCAACAGCCCATATCATTAGGTTTGTTCTAGCAGCGATTTCAAACGGTTTCAAACCATCCGGAGTTTGGGCATGGCGATATAAGCGACGCTTATATCGTTATGCGCAAACTCCGGATGGTTTGAAATCGTTGCTAGAACAAACTTAATTATCTCACTGCCAATGACTGAGAATAAATGAAATGATTGTTTTTACTAAATCTTTACGTGTGTGTATCAAATCGCTATAATCATCGGTTATATATGAATTGTAATTTTTTCCTCCTCTGCCCACCGAATCGGGCAGAGGCCCGATACTTCTTTTGGAGCTTTTTCCCTCATAAGAAAAACCTTTGCATTGGATTTAGATATTTAGATATCGAAGATATAGCTTGTAGCAACATTTTCACAGTAGCACACTTGATACCAGATGGATCTGTAGCAATCGCCATATAGCTCAATACCTCGCATTCAATTGATCTTATTTGATCACTACGATAATATCGCTATTCTATTCTTTTCTATTGCAAGGGGTGTCTGTGAAAGAAAGAGAGATAATTTTCTCAGGCTTTCAATCACAATTCCCACTTCTCAGCTGATTGCCAGAATTGTCATTTTTTGCAACTTGCCAATGCTGATAAGTTTTTTGTGTTCTTGGAGGGAAACAGGGTATGATGTAAAATTATAAAGTGGCCAATGTGTTAAAATAATGTCTCAACAAGGAGTCTTACGACCTGTAGATGTGAATGTGGATCATTCGCCTGCACGGTGAGAAACGACAATTTAATTATTTCAGTCAGGAAATTATTAAATATGTATTTTAGCAAACGTGCAAGATTTGATGAACCTGGTAGTGATGAGGCAAAAGGGAACTTGTGGAGCTTAACTAACAGGGAAGTAGTGCTTCACGATGTATTCGATCGCGGGATAGGCCGCTTAGACTGTGGTTCAGAAGATTTTGTTACTGACGACGATACAATATTCAATAAAAATGAGCCAATTGGGATCGATGTTTCCTGTGCTTCTATGACACCTGATACAAGGGAAAAACAAGTAAGTTTATATAATATATATTTTTACTAAAAGATTGCCTTATATTGTTTATATAACTTTGCCGAAGAAAATTCAAATGCCACAACAAAAAGGTGACTGAAGTGTTACAAGTGTATCTAGTCTAACAATAATAGGATATATAGAATGTCTTATATCGTTATTATGGACTATTTGGTTGTTCTTTGTTTCTAGGTATCTATACTAGAGTCGACACTAACCAAAGAATCATTAAATAAAGTCTCTATCGGTGAATGGGATAATTTCTTGGTTAACAAGCCAACAATCAAACCAACAGACAAAACCAGTAAGTATTTTTAGCTTAGTTTATGTAAACACTAGTTTAAGTAGCTTAAATATTGAAGTTTGAGGGCCACTATTTTGAACTATCCGAATTTTCCAGCATAAAATCAGATTGGAACATTAATAAGCAATCCCAGGGGAAAGAAATATGATCTATTTTGTCAAAGAAACATTTTAAGATTTTATTTATTATGTGCATTGATAAGGGATATACTAATAATTTTTTAGATTACTTTGATATCTTAAGTGACGAGGTGATCCTTCACATCTTCAGATGGTTGCCAAAGAATTATTTAAGCGATATAGCTTTATGTTGTAAAAGATTTCATAGGTTAACTTTTGATGAGAGTCTTTGGACCCGAATGGATGTGTCCAATAAGCGACTGGGGCCAGGCAAACTGGGCATCATATTAAGCAAACAAGTTATTGTTTTAAGGTTGGCACGTTCAGAGGTAAGCAAGGATTTTCATAATATTAAAGTTCTACATTTTTAATGTTAAATTGTCCTAAATTTTTTAAATTGCTAATTACAAGCATCAATTGTCTTACTACATTGTAAATACATGTCATATGTTCGATATTGTTGTGGAGGATTCATGTTTTACCTTAAAATTGTTTGGGTTTTCTCTCCAATTAGAGCCGCTTGCTCTGGCCCCAGGGTGTAAATAGCACAAGTGCTAGTTAAGTGACCCTAACGAAGCTGCAAAAAAAACAACGGAAAAGGGGGATGTTGTTAACATTGAGAATTTCCCCCTTTTTCTGTTGATTTTTTTGCAGCTTTGTTAGGGCCACTTAACTAGCACTTGTGCTGTTTACACCCTAGAGCTAGAGCAAGCAGATCTAATTGGAGAGAAAACCCAAACAATTTTAAGGTAAAATAATTTTCAGATAATGTACAAACCGATTTTGCCTGGATGTAAAGCCTACAGCCTGGACTTCAGATCTCGACTGTTATACTTAGATCTAAGTATGGTCCACATATCCCTCGATAGTTTAGTTATCTTATTTAGTAAGTGCAGAAGACTGAAGAAGCTAAGTTTGGAGAATGTACCTGTAAACGATGATGTGTTAGTAGCCTTGTCGGCAAATAAGGATATAGAAGTGATTAACTTTGCGATGGCTACTGGCATGCAAGAGGACGGTCTCAAATATTTACTTACAAATTGTAGACAGTAAGTACATTTTCCAGTCGAAATAATACAGTGGTTGTTGCGAATTACTTTAAACCAACAACTAAACTGAAAAATTTAAAGATATAGGATTTACTGTACTCGTCTCTTTAAAAACTTTTTTCCAGAATAAGAGAACTCAATCTAGCGTGGACTTACTTAAATGGCGATACTATCCAATATGTTTGCGAGAATTTGCCACCTACCATGGATAGATTAAATTTTTCAGGATGTAGGAAACTATTGTTAGACCGACGTAAGTAGCGAAAATTCAATTAAGATCGTTTTAAATGACCCTTTGCTTAAAAATACTCTAATTTTATCATTGAAAATGTTCAGCACATAGAGGAAAATAGCCATCCATATACACGCAGAGATAAATGCCTTCATATCAACTAAGTAAATTATTTCTAGATGTTGCAGCTCTAGTGTCGAGTTGTCCAAAGTTGAGGGAACTGGATTTATCGGACTGTACAGCTCTTACTGGCGAATCAATTAGGCAAATAACCTTGCTGGAAGATTTGACATTCGTCTCCTTGTCTAGATGTTACTTAATTCCTTATAAATCATTATCGTAAGTAAATTACATTATCATTCATCTTTAGTGTTGAGGTGTGACTCATGAGAATGTGTTGATCACTTTGTACATCTTTACTCGATTTATTGGTTATTCATACAATAGAGCAGAACAAGGTACACTTGAACAATGATAACTTCATCTAGGCCTAATTGTCTAACCATTTGTAAGAGATCTTTATTGGTGGTTTTGGTGAAAAAACCAATCCATGCCTAATACTATACTTACCACGCTGGAAAGGCCATGAAGAATGGCTCTCCATTACCTTGTTGCTAAAGGGAGAGCGATTGATTATTGAAAATACGCCGAGAAGGAAGGGCTCAGAGTCAATCTAGACAAGGCCAAGGGAAAATAGGATGAGAAAAATTTTTCTGGCAAGTCATTGGGCTATTAAGGGTCAACTAAGCATATCACGATCACACTTGACTCTTAGTTGGCCTGGAAGGAACAAGTAATAAGGCTCTAGAGGCTTGTGAAAGTGCTTTTCAGAGCACGCGAGGCTGAAGACCATTAAATGGATATCTCGTCCGCGTTTCAAAATTAATTTATTCAATTCAAGTAGATATTTAAGTAACGAATAGTATTGCATCCCCTTCTGGCATTTTATCCAAAATTACCCGACAGTATGTTAATATTTTCATTTCAGATCACTCAGAAGGCTAATTAACTTGTCCTACCTGGATATACATGGAGGTTACATTGACGGAGACGAATTGAAAGAGGTTCAGAACGACTTGGGCGCTGCCGTTCAACTCAACCAGTTCAAGTTCAGCTCTGTGGCCAGGCCAACGGTAGGCATGCGCAGATCTAGCATATGGAACATGAGGGTACGAGATTAAGACCGCTTTGCTATTTTCAATTGAAGATGCCGAACGTTCTTGGTTTGTGTTCGAGTTACCTTTGAGTAGTATTGTAAATGTATGGATGATAGATATATGTTGGGATCTCTGTGATTTTTGAGGAGAAAAAGGCTGTTTGGCAATTGACTTAACGGTACGGCGCGGCGTATTCAGCTGCGCTTAGAGTTTTTTTAGTTTATTTATTTCTGCTAAAATGTCGCATAGTTCGTGTAGATTAAGTGTAAACGCATGTTTCTTATTTATCACTCAGAGCGATCATTCACCAGCCAAGGTGAAGTATATCCGAATTTTGATTGGACCTTGTGTATGAGTGAACTGCTGTCGAAGTGAGCGAAGTGATATGTAACGATTTAGCGATCAAGACTGTTCGTTTGGGCTTAGCCAAAGTACTGTTTGGCAACATATTAAAAAAAGACAGTAGGTATAGTTACAAGACCATACAGGCAGAATGAACAGCTGACTAAGAAACAGTCGGTTCTATGCGAACCTTATAAATCTCTTTCATTGAAGTGATTACTCCTATGCCGGAGCATTTTTAGCTTAGCCCCGTTTGATTAGTAAAATTTTTCTTATTTTTTAGTTTGCGAATTCGAAAATATCTAAGAATCATGTTTTTGTTAGGGAGGCTCATTTTCGAAATTGTATTTTGATAAACTTTAAAGGAGCGACATTCTTTATTTATTATTTTTGTATTATACAAGTTTTTTAATATATTTCGATCGAATTTCTTGCGTTATTTCCTAGTTTTATTAATCACCAAATCCGAATTAATTAGATACCGTCAAATGTGGCATATTTATGACTACTGGTGGTAGTGAAGACTAAAGTGAGGGTGACCGGTCCAGAAGATCGTAATGACGACACCGCGAGCATTACGAGTGTAAGAAAAACACTATTTTGGTTCGTAGTTCGACTACTGTAGAGGTTGCCTTATGATACCAAATCAAACAATACGAAAAATGCCATAAATATATTATACAGAAATCTATTGCTCAAAAACTTCTCGACTTAAATCGTCTAAAATTAAACAATAGCAAACGCAAACTGTTAAACCCTAAATGTTCATAAAGTCAGTTCAATTGCAGTTCAAGCAAAATTATAATAGAAAACTTAGTTTAGTAATACATTTTAATGCGAAAACTCTCCCAATTTATTTACACTAGCGTGTCATGAGCATTAAAGCATTTAAAGATCCTTTACACAAATAGTGCACTATGTAAAAATCGACCTCTCCAATTGGTCGATCCATCGCGTATTAGGATATATCTGCGCGATGCAATCAATTTCTATCAAGAGCTCTTGTGGTGTAGAGATTTATACAGCTGAGCTGATTAGTTTCCTTTTTTTGAACCCCCATAACGAGCGAGGCGAGCGGAGGGTCATGCGGATCCACCAATAGGAAAGGCCGATTTTGAAATAGTGCACTATTTGTGTAAATGATCTTATAATGCGCTACATGACATGAAAACTTAAGCTTCCCACCTTTCGGTATTAACATTTTTTCCACCAACTATCCAAAGAAGCCACTCGCATGGAAACGCCCCTAACCAACTCCGCTTCACCCAGGGCCCCTGTCCTGCGATCCGAAGACCACAGGGTAGGTACGGACGCCGATAGCGGGGAAAAAGACTGTCTTTTATTTCACCCTCCTTTCTTTCCAATAGAGACGTTACATCAACTTATAATCTACCCACCACCAAAAATCCGCATATAATCCTTAGATTAACTTAATTCTACCCACCACGTCACAACCCCACAATCGACTTACATTTGTGCCAAATAACTAATATAAACATTCTGTGAATGCATTGGTCAAATCTCCGTGTCTTTTATAAGCGCACAGCCCCATTCGTTAACCACCTCAACATCTGCCGTTGAAATACCACATCTGGCCCCTCACATCCAACTTCCTTGCACACCTCATACAGCCATCTTCCTTTCACCCTCATATCCCACCTTTCTTGTCATCTCATCATTGCTACCTCTTTCCTCACTCTTCTAATGTTCTTAAACCCTAATAAATTCTTCCCTTAGACATCACCAATTTCCCTTCCCAGCTTCCCTATCCACCACTTTCACACATCCATCCATTCCACATTCACTCTGAACCCATTCATCCCCAATTCCCTCATTCTACCCACTCTCTTACCCACTTATGCCAAGTCTTATAATTATAGAGCATTCTCACCACTATCTCTGAATCGGTAAAAATCGTGTAATTACCTAACTCCTCTTTCCTTTCTATCTCATCGAGCATATACTCAACTCCCTGCACTCCCCCAGCACCGTTCCTATTCCTCCCATTTTCTGTCCTTGCCTCTCCATTAACCCTAACCCACAACCATCCTATACCTGTTACCCCCTATTTCTCACTCGTATCCACATACACTTTCCTCTTCCTCACCAACATCTCCCTCACTCTTCCTGCCCAATCTTTCTGGTGAATATTCTCTTTCTCACTCCATTTTCTTCCCTCTCGTTTATCATCCGCTCCCTAAACTCATACCTGACCCTCACCTCTATATCAAGAGGCGTCATCCCATTCATAACCTAAAGTCCCTGCACTCGCCACTGTCCGATACGCTCTAGCCACAATCAGTCCAAACAGACGTTTCGTCGCATCCAACTGCTTTTTCACCCTTGTATCATTCGCTCGTATGCCCCACACCTCACTCCCATACAAAATCGCTGGGCTTACCACCACCATATCATAAATCATCCTCGCTTTATCCTTGTTCACTCCATGTTCATTTCTCGCTAACGCACACATTTTCATCGCCAATTCACCCGCTTTCCTCCCAATCATCTTTACATGCTCAATAAAATTCATCTTCCCGTTAATCCTCAAGCTCAGTAAATCCACATATTCTTGGCATTCGATCCTTTTCTCATCCATTCTGACAACCGGTTCCCGTATTTTCCCTCCTCTTTCAACAAACATAACCTCAGTCTTTCCCTCATTGTACTCAGCAAACTCCTTACACTCCATCCATGTTCTCTCCCATTTTCTCTCTATTTCGCGCACTGACCACCCCGGAATCACCATTACTTGGTCATCGGCGAAGGTATGTTCTTTCACTCCCTTCTCTCTCTCTAGGTCAGACATCCTTCTCAGCCACCCTTCCATGCATAACAACCTCAGGCTCGACCCTTGTGGACATCCTCTCCCCGGTTGCCTTTTCGATTTTCGCACTCATCACGTTTCTCTCTCGATTTTCGCACTCATCGTTTCTCTCCACTAAAAACCTCCAACATCCCTCATTCGCTTCTGCATTTCCATTCTCCCCATTTCCCTACCAATCGTTGCCGGCCACGCCAAATTAAATGCATTCTTCATCATACTGTGCAGACCACTCTCCCTTGCTTCACTCATCACTCTTAATACACTTTCAATCGCCTCAATCTTGTCCCTTCCTCCCCTGAACCCAAACTGCTTCTCGCTGAACTTCAGCTCTCTCTCACACCAAGTTCTCAACCTTTCATTCAACACTTGATCCAAAACTTTCCCTAAGGTGGGTAACAATCTTATAGGCCGAAATTCCCCCTTTGCCTTTGACAGCCAGCGGATTCTCGCCACCTTCCAAACCTTTGGGAAGTATCCCATTTCCCAACACCTGTTATAGATCTACAATAACGGTCCCCCAATACCTTCCCAGGTTGCTTTCAAGCCTTCCTTTTCTTGAGGTTCGAAATTTTACCTTCTACCACCGTTTTACCTATTTCCACATTGTACCTCACATCCCTGGCTGACTCCCTATTACTAACCCTATCCACCATGTACCTAGTCCTCTCCCCTTCCTCCTGTGGTGTCAGCTTCGGATGGTACGACATTTCCAGCAAGAATCCGTCTTCCTCGTCCTGTCTCATTGCCTCTTTTCCCTCCCCATTCATCACCGCTTGCCCTTGCATGTTCCTTTCTTTCTTCCAAAATTCCACGATTCATTCTCAGATATACTTTCGATTTCTACTCTCGCATGCTCTATCTTCTTATTCTTTACCAATTTCTTGTATTCATTCCTTTCTTTCAACCATACCCTCTTGCATTCCTCCCTCCGTGCCTGATCCCTCTCATTCTGATATTCCATCCTCACTCTCCTTACATTCCTCCTTGCCGCTGCCAACTCACCATCCGACCACTCGGACTCGTCCTTTTCGTTCTTACGTTTCCTTCTAACTAATCTCTTAGAGCCATGCACTTGACCTGTAACCTCTCAGCCTCCCTCTATATCTCTTCCTCACTCTCCACATTCATTTCATTTCATGTTGTCCATTCGAAGTCATACACCTATACCTTCTTTCATCCTAACATCCATCTTGAACCTAACATATCTGTGGTCGCTGAGGGTCTTCTCCTTCCTACAAGGTTCCCTAGTTAATATCTTCATGCATCTCTCCACATTCTCTCCCGTAATTTTTATCATGTCGTCATTTTCCCTAAATATCCCCTCAATAATTTCTTGATCCATGTATCCTTTTTTGCACGCCCCCAATCCTCATAACTGGCCTCTGCTCCTCCTCCATCTTGACTTTCCACGTTTTCTATTCGCTGCTGGAAGCGTTTGGGGCCCCGTTGGTTCGAAAGGGAAGTCGCGGCCGGTTGTGACAGTGTTTAGGGTGGGTCGCTTAATGTAGGGTCGATTTCTACGAAGATTCATGCAGATTTTCGCACGTGATCTGAAGAAGATCGGGGCTGTGCGCCCTGTGGAGATGGGAAGAGTCTCCGACAGCAACTAGTTAAATCTGCATTGAGTGAAGCCCCTTTGCATAAGACTCTAACCGAGCATGTACAAGGTTTAAATGTGTGTGGTGTTCGACCTTAAAACAAGCCGGGCATGCAACGATCTGAGCCCCCTGGAGTACATACTCGACATATAGAGAGCCCTAAAAATAGTATCTCTATCTATCAGGTGTAACCGTGTAACTTATCTGAGATGGGTCGCCCCAGCTCTAACTAACCCGAATAGAGATCTTTATTGGCTGAATTTTCTTACGAAAAAGGCCATAATTGAAACTTACTACTACTACTATAACCTACCTAAAGACTTCCGCACTCTAGTGATACGAAACTATCGATAGTCTCGGCCATCGATAGTGGAATGGAATTTATCCATGTCTTTAAAGTCCAATGAATTGCTTTCAGCAGGTGTTTTAGTGCAGTGGTCAGATTCTATGCTTGTGATATGGCGACCCGGGCTCTATTTCCGTCGGTGACAACACGTGCATATTTTTTTTTCATGCAAAAAGTTTTTTTCTTCATTTTGGGCATGCCCTGGGTTAGTTTTTGTTGATTGCGCCTGCGTAGTGCGCGAAGCGAGTATAGGGCTATGCGTAAAGTGAAATATTAGACATCCTAAAATACTAAACAAACGTTTATGCTCCGGAGCTTGCCGAGTACAACCAAGTGTAACGAGAAATAAACGATATCATCTAGCGAGCAGCCATAATGACAATTGGGTGGGCGGGACTTGGTTTGTTTGCTATTTAGAGGGTTTGTTTACTATTAGAATGTCGAATATTTCACTTCACGCATGGCCCTCAGCTCGTTTCGGGGGCACAACTAAACCAAATTGATAAAAAGAAACAAGCATAACCTTTAAAAAATATAGTCTTGCCACTGAATGGAATCGAACCCGGAGCATCGTATCACAAGCACAGCATCTAACCACTAGACCTGTTGGAAGCAATTGACAACTGACTGAAACGTGAAGACATGCAAGCAAACCCTCTAAATAGTAAACAAACCAAGTCCCGCCCACCCGATTGTCATTATAGTTTATAACCGCTGCTCGCTAGAAGCTATACTGGCAATCTAAAAAAGGTGTGATCGTGATCTGGTTCAGATCAGCTGATGCGTTGATGTTGACGCTGCCTGTAGATCGATTGTTGGTGAACTTCCTCTTTTTCATGATGTTAGAAAGAGCACCCGATACTCAAATTGCACTCGCTTTAAATCGATGTCATATGTAGCCGGCACGGGCGAAGATTATTCTTGGACTTGATGTGAACTGTGCAGGGACGGGCATCAATCAATTGTTTTCGATAGTTCAAAAACTATCGATTGCATTCGATAGCCTCTACTATCGATAGCGCTATCGATAGTTTCATATCACTACCGCACTCGGCACTTCCGCCACAGAATACTGTTGGCTATTCTGTGCTTCCGCTTTGGAGTTGGCGGCGTTCGGACGTGGGTAGGGCGGCACCCTCGGATACGAAGGTGACGGGTAGGGAGTAGGTAGCCTGGTTTCAGTGGCTTCTGGGTGCCAGCAATTTGGGCACGCGAAATCTTTTTGCAGCCGAAGAATCGCATGCAGCAAATGTGCGGGGGCGCATGATATCACCGACTGCAATGCAGACTTCCAGAAATGCGTCAACTGTAGCGGGCCCCATAGGTCAATTGACGAGTCCTGCCCGGTATACGAGTATAAGCTCAATGTCATACAAACCGCATCGAAGCCTAAGCAAACATTTCGTCCGGCGCCACCTCCAGCCAAACCTGCCTGGAGAGACACAAATCCGCAAATAGCAGACGGCCAAGCGGGCCAAGGCCTAAGCAATGGCCAAGGTTCAGAAAATTATCAGCAAGCCTTCCCCCCAATTCGAGGCCGACGGCAACCACCCATCAACATTAATTAAAACACTGTACAACAACTGTGCGTGCTAGCACTATAATTTGAATAACTTGAATATAGCCGACACTATGTCAAACTTAAATAGCGTTGTAGCAAAAATCAATAATCTTGTATATTTAGATGAACTTTACTTGGCATTCGATTGCTATTCTAATATGCTTGAAGCTTGTAGGCGCGACAAAGCCGAAATAATCCAAGCGTCTTTGCGCTTTTTTACATTTGAATACGCGAAATTTAATGTTTAAATGCTACAAATCGTTTCTTGGAACTGTAATGGCATTAGGTACAAACTGGGCGAGTTTCGTAACTTTTTGCATGCATCCAATTTTCAGGTTGTTTTTCTCGTAGAAACGAATCTGTCACCGGACTTCACTCTAAAAGTATGGAACCATAGAATCGAAAGATCTGATAGGCCCGATCGACGCGGGGGAGGCGTGGCCTGCCTCGTACTTCGCTATCGACGAGTATTTAACATTCGCTCCGCGATTGAACCTATCAGTATTGAACTGGAGAGCGGCCTACGTGTATCTGGCGGTTATGCACCCCGGGTCTCCGCCATTCAGAAGCCGATCTCTTGGCACTTCTTGGGCCAAACCGAGTATCCCTGCTGATAGGGGACTTGAATGCCACGCACGCCGAATGGAGCGGCGTAACTAACAGCAGGGGTAGATTGTTCAAGGGAATAATCAATAATAACCTGGAAATGTCCTATCATAGAACACCTAATCCCACTTATCTCCGTGCAGCCTCGTTCCTGGACATTGCCATCACTCGGGGAATTATCAGGACTTCTCAGCTGCTAGAGATTAACGACCTCAACTCTGATCACCTTCCAATCAAGATTAGCTTATACTGTAGGATCCCCTTATTTAATGACACCGTCATTTCGTATAGGAATATTGATTGGAGGGTGTTCAGGGCACAGCTTAATGAGTTAACTGTGATCCCCGAGCAGCTGACAACAGTCCAGGAGCTAGAAAACGAGGTGGAAACTCTCACGTCAAATATCCTGCGCATCCGTGATGCTCTGCGTACTAAGGTTGCCGTCCACCCTAGCACCGAATCCCTCTCTGAACACATCCTGAATCTTATAACTTTTAGAAATCGCTTTCGACGGAGATGGCAAAGAAACCGGACACAAATGGGATCGGCTCGCATCAATGCGCTGTCGAAGGAAATTAGGGTGAAAATACTTGAGCATAGAAACCAAATGTGGCTGGCTTATATCAATACAATGAGCAGGGACGACGGTTCCCTATGGAAGCTGGCCAGGCGAGTCCGCGGAGGCACAGCTCAAATGCCTGTGATAAGGCATCTAGGCCTAGAATTCGGCGACGACGCCGGAAAAGCTGATGCTTTCGCGGATTACCTGGGCAGCGTCTATAGCGCGGCGCCTGACACCCTGCCAGAACAGGAGCTCTTTACGCGTACTGTAAACACATTCCGGCAATGTAAATACCCTATTCCCCCGGCAGTACTTGATGGACTGACAATCGCTCCAGCGGAAATCCGCAAAGCTCTTAGCCGTCTTCCGAGAAATAAAGCTCCCGACCCGGATGGTATTCTGAATTCAGTCCTGAAAAATCTACCGCAAAAAACCATCATCCAGTACATGCACATAGTTAATGCGGTTATTCGGCTACAACATTTCCCTGCATCCTGGAAAATAGCGTGCATAATATACTTCCCGAAACCGGGGAAAGACCCGGCATTACCTGCATCTTATAGGCCTATCTCGCATCTGAACACCCTCGGGAAGCTGGCTGAAAGGCTAATCTTGCCGAGGGTAAACAACGAAGTAGAGAAGCTTAAGATTCTCCCACAGGTGCAATTCGGCTGTCGCGGACAGCATGGCATCGTCATGCTGGCCGCGAAAATAGCGACCGACGTCTACAAAGGTTTCAGGAACAAACAGTCAATCGCCCTCTTACTACTTGTCGTCGAGAAGGCTTTCGATAG
>MU182826.1:112979-123435 GCA_016904865.1 Pissodes strobi
CAGTCAATCGCCCTCTTACTACTTGTCGTCGAGAAGGCTTTCGATAGGGTATGTCACGATGGGTTGAGGTACAAGTTGTTGGCAATCCAAAACATGCCCCTGTACTTGACAGCACTCATCGCGTCATACCTTGCCGGGCGAGCATTCACGACTAAAATAGGCAATAAACTCTCAGCCAGTAGGAACCTACTCGCGGGGGTGCCTCAAGGAACTGTATTATCGCCGCTATTGTTCAATCTTTATATAGCAGATATCCCGTCATGTCCAAATACCCACAAAGCCTTATTTGCTGACGATACAGCAATTTATTCCCTTAATCCTCAAGCAGAGCTGGCTAAGGAAAATCTCCGGGAACACATGGATATTCTTGTTCCATACTATGAGAGGTGGAAGATAACGCTCAACCGCTCTAAAACCGAGCTAATTATCATCACTCGAAAGAGAAAAGACATTAACGTCACCCCTCTCATGTTAGGAAACACTCCTATACTCCCACACCCGAAGGTGAAGTATCTAGGCATCACCCTAGACAATAAACTTAATTTTAGCCGGCATATACAGGCAATATCATCAAAAAATGCAATGGTAAAAAGGGAACTAACATCACTTGCGACGGCCAGGTCATTCCTTAGTCCTGGTAATAAACTAATCCTATACCGCGCCATCATCCAGCCAGCTCTCCTCTACGGCTCACCAGTCTGGTGTTCCGTAGCCAAGACTCATAAAAAGAAATTATAGGTTAAGCCGCATTTACATTCAATTTGAAGTCAAATTCAAGCTGAAATTTGCCTGCTTGTCATATGGTGACAGCACGTAGCATTTACATTGGACAAAATTCGAAGTTGACTTTGAAGTGCACTTTGAATTTTGTCAA
This sequence comes from Pissodes strobi, assembly GCA_016904865.1. Classification (NCBI taxonomy): domain Eukaryota; kingdom Metazoa; phylum Arthropoda; class Insecta; order Coleoptera; family Curculionidae; genus Pissodes; species Pissodes strobi. Next base: position 113,854 of record MU182826.1, read on the forward strand.
GCTGCTTGCCAAACGCAAGCAGAAAATAAATTTATAGGTTAGAATATTTTTGTTTATCTTAATATTCTTAATGTTGCTTTGTTTAAGTTAGGTCTAATTTATCTATGGATTAGGTAAATTTCAATTTTGTGTTGGAATAAATTAACATTTGTATCAAACAATTCGGACACATGTAAAATGGACTTTGAAGGGCCCCACTTTGATGAAAATGGTTTTTTAAGGCACTGTAATTAAAAAAAACGATTTCAACGAGGAACTGTTCTTAAAAATGATTTGTAATTATCTGGCAATTTACAACACGCAAAAGAAAACATTCCATACGTATAATTACGTAACCTAAAAATTCGTTCAATGTAAATGACATATTTGCGAATTGCACTTTGACTTGGACTTCAAAGTGAATGTAAATGCAGCTTTATGCAAAACAACTATCTCAGAGCTGCATTTTCTTTAACCCTACGGGACCGCATCAGAGTAGAAGACCTGCATGCGTGGGCGAAGATGGAATACATCGAAGAGTACATCGACGCCCTCGCATGTAGGTTTTTTGAAAGGCAGATCGCGGGTTCCCCGCTCACTGCCAATATAGCAAATGGACGCTATGATCCCGAAAATTCAGTCTCCCATGGAACAATATACGGTGAAATCTCATATTATAAACAGCTCATGCCTCCATAAGACAGGAACCTTTGGGAATCATAGTTCGAAAGTACTCGTAAGCTCATTTTAACATCTAACTTTTCAACAGTATCAGGAGCACAGAATCGCAATACCCATAAGGTAACTTGCGCGCTCTGTCTCCTGCACTAGACTCTAGAGACAGCACCGAACCTCCTTCGATCCGGCCATCCATCCCTCCCTGCCTTTCTCACTCCCTGCCTTCCTTGCGTTGACTTTCTTAGTGCATTCGGAAATAACGGGCACGGCACATGTTGTTATATGTGCCGTGTAAAACGGGCGCCTGCATTCCCGCCAAAATTATTGTAATTATTAGTTATAATGAACAGTTATTAGTGTTATTACGTTGTTTTAGCCATTGTAGCATTTTTTTGAAGCTTTCAGTCTCCCGTGTTTGTAGGTGGTCCTGGTCTAGGTTTATAATATAGTTATTTGAGAGTGGTGTTAAACAAATTCTAAAAAAGAATAATACCTATATTCTTACCCTAAAATATATTATATATTATGTTATATGTTTTTTTCTGTTCTATAAATGTGTAGCTTTGTTTTAGTTCGTTAAAAAAAAACTTTCTAAGGGTTGTCCTTCCTCGTTAACAAACATTAAAAGTAGTTGATGATAATAAAATACAAAAACCCATTAAATAAACTGCCCCTATGTCTCAGTTTGTTTTTGAAAACTTTAAGGGGAACAGAAAAATAAATAGGCACTTAGTAATTATAATAATCTTTATTATCACATTGGCTAGTAAAAAATAACAAAGAACATAGCTTATCATTTATTATTTAACTTACACTAAGTTTAATATAAAATATATATTCAACTCTTTATAAATGCAAAACCATATAAACAGTGCGATTAAGGAGTAATTTAGTTTTCTGTAAAACTAGCAATGCTTTCCTTAATAGATATATGATTTACATAAATATCTAAATTGATTCAAATCTTGCGTACTTTTCATATTGTCAGGGAAATCATTATACTGCCTTTAAGCCCCTATAAAAATAGATTATTCTGACTAGTATTTGTGTTGACCCTATAATACATCGAAGTTGTCTTTTGAACAAGTGTTATGTTCTAAATGTTCTGGACAAATATGCAATAGTCCAGTAAATGTGTTTGCACTAAATTAAACATGTAAACAAAAATCATTTAAGTTATTTAAGTGTTTGTCTAACATATATATAGGCTCGCTTACTGAAATACCTCAGAGTAAATGCAATTGAAATTTCATCCTTAGTCCATTGAGTCTTACTTTTTTCTTTACCATAATACTTATTTGGAGTTAAAAAGTATTTTGTTACAATCAAATTCCAGTCTTTTACAAGCTCCTTTTGTAAGGTGGCATTTTCTGACTCTTATGTGGCATTCTTTAACTTTAAACCATTGATTTGCTTCTCGTTCAGTTATTTTTTTAGTCCACTGAAAGAGAATTAAAGAATTAAATTGACGAAGCAGTTTTTCATAATCACTTTCTCTACTTGTACCTGAAACACATTTCATAACTGCCATCTGACTGGGACAAAACACTTAAATAGGATGATCCTTGTATTGGTTTCTAAGTTCTCTCCGGGATGGGCCCTTAACATCATGTTCTTTCTCTCGTAGTAAGAACAATGTTGGGATAGCTAAAAATAAAAATGGTAACCACTTATAAAACATAGCAGGCTATTTTCTACTAACATTGTTTTTTTTTTAAATCACTTTTTTTGTGACATTTAGTAAATACATGCCAAGAAGTGACAGTAAATTATCTAAACAGTGTATACAAACACTGGCCTCTATAACAGCTACATACAAACACTGTGCTGAATTTTATCTACCTCATATCTAGAATAATATATTGTGTAACTAGGAGGAAAAGCAAAACATTCTTCCTACGAGTTGCACATACTATTTTTTACCCGATCGGAATTAATTATAATATGTACTTATAAAAAATAGAGCCAAATATTAATGTAAAAAAACCGATGTTTCACATTCAAACTCAACATAATATCAAGTTTTTAATCGAGCGAGCTTGAAGTCTATTACGTAACTACAGAAACTACAGCTAAATATTACTTTTGATAGACGTCAGATCTAACAAACAAGGCATTTGAATAGGACAGAAATGTTACATTTCCGGCCTAGTATGGAAATGATATATTCCCGGACAGTTATTTTCTATTCCTGTACAGTTATTACATGTTGCCAAGCAACGACTACAATATACTGGAATCAATGACTTTTGCGGTGAGAAAACGCATCGGAAAGGTGTCTTTTTCGCCCAATCGGATAAAAATATTTATTATTTAACAAATCTGTTATTAACTTAATATTTTTCATATCTTTAGGTAATGTGTTATAAGATTTGGATGTTTTTACAATTAGGGTATTTAAGCCTATGTTAGTATTTGTGACGATCTGATATGTTATTATGTGCTCTAGTTCTCTATTTATTTGTAAATAAAATGTTTATATTTGATTTCTGTGTATTTTTTATAATTTTAAACATTAGTTTACTGCACTGCTCGAACTCTAGGATTTTATTCATTTCACATACCATCTCGTTTAAGCTTTTTTGGTAAAACATTCTTAATAGAGGCTTCAATTATATCCTCATAATCCTCAACGTTTGCTACAAATCCGCTTGTTTTTATCCCTTGGATTAAAGGAATCCTTCCTGTAACAATTCTTTTTCTATTTTTCCGATGGAAATGTATGGAAAACTAGTTTTTGATGACTTTTCTTCAACTCTTCAGTGTTGCTATTGCATATAGCAACACTACAGGTAATGCCACCAGCAGGCATCTAAAATAAACAATGATATACGCATAGATAGAACACTAGAAAAAAATGATAGTTGAAAATAAAATGAATCACAAAGCATAATCAGATAATCTTCTAAGGTCAGTCAGGTCACTTATTTATAATACATACCTTAAACCTCAATAGGGGCCTTAAATATTGATTCACTAATTAACAGTAAAATAAATATTTGTAAAACGGTCCAAAGATAGTGTAAAAATCGCCAAAACCGTTTTAAAAACAAGCTTAAAAGCACATGAACCCACGTAAACTAATAGAGAGTATCGATTTATATCCATATGTAACGTCACAGGACACATACCATGTAACAAACATATATACCTATTCCTTTATAACTGACCAGTCTGACCACTGTCAACGCAAGGAAGGCAGGGAGGAAGGCAGGATGGGAGGCAGGGAGGGACGGATCGAAGGAGGTTCAGTGCTATCTCTAGAGTCTAGTGTCTCCTGCCTGGCCCATCCACGGCGTTCGGAAGCGTGGGCGGGGCTTATTAAGGGAGCTGGCCGGCGTATAAATACGCACTCTTGCCGATCACAACACATACGATTCCTAGCAACAGAAGCATCCGTGTCTCCGTAGCCGATACCATGAGACTCGTTCTAAGCGACCTGATATCATAACTATACTTGAATAGACTTAACACAGTTAAGTCCCAACTCTCTTGCACATAGCTTCTTTTGTATTATATCTTAATTACATGTTGTAAATATTGTAAATAGTAATTTTAGAATTATGACGCCCTGTTCCGTCAGAACAGTTTTAAGTAAGGTTTTTCCATAAATTTTCCCTACATTCACCCTCCTTTCTATGCATAAATCATGAAGCATGTACCCTTACACAGCAGGCTTTATGCCAATCATAGCAAATCTTAGGACTTTGAAGGGGTAACCCACGAAAAGTGCAGCACAACCTAAACAGTACCACACGCCTAGTAATTAAGTAGGTTTGTTATCGACCCCCTAAGGGTGCCACTATCTGCTGGTCACTGGCAGTGAGGTAACACTGCCCGGCATAACAGCAGAGTATATCATTGTCAAATTGTCATGCCTAAGCTAGTTGTGTAGTTATTAATCATTGTAATATCAAATATATTCCAAGTTCCAAGTGGTTTCTCGTTTTCTAACCTGACTTCGGACTGCCGATTCGTCTTCGGTTGAGTGTGCACGTGTAGGATATCGGTCATTTTGTTCCAGCTTCATATACATATATGTTGTTTGGGTTTGGGGGCACATGGGGCTTTCAGGGGCTGTGTAGATTCCCCGAATAAGATCCGGACGTCCAGCCGGGGGTTAAAGCCCCGTGCATGTACAAGATTTAAATGTGTGTGAATGTCCAGCCGGTGGTGTTCGAACCTTAAAACAAGCCGTGCATGTACAAGTAGGAGCCCCAGGGGTGCATACTCGACATACTGGGTGCTCTAAAAATAGTATCTCTATCCATCAGGTGTAACTAATCTGGGATGGGTTGCCCCAGCTCTTACTAAGCCGGATAAAGGTCTTTTCTGGCTGAATTTCTCACGAAAAAGGCCAATAGAGAGTTTACTACTCCTACTACGCATTATAAGATCCTTTACACAAATAGTGCACTATATAAAAATCGGCCTTTCCCATTGGTCTATCCGCATGGCCCTCCGCTCGCTTCGGGGGCTCAAGAAAAGGAACCTAACCAGGTGCTAACCCAAGACATGCCCAAAATCAAGAAAAAAACCTGTTGGAAAACATAATCTTTAAAAAATAATAAAAACAAGCAACGGGGCTCGAACCCGCGTTTTCCAGGTGAGACCCAACGATCTAAACCTCTACACCACAAGAGCTCTTGATAGATTGCATCACGCAGACATCTCGTAATACGAGATGGATCGACCAATAGGAGAGGTCGATTTTTACATAGTGCACTATTTGTGTAAAGGATCTTTAAACGCTACTACTACTACTAACCTGAATTAGCACAGGAAGTGCACGTCACGTTATATATTTATCTATGGTGCACGTGATTCGCTGCGGGAAGCATTTGGGGCTCCGTTGGTTCGAAAGGGAAGTCGCGGCCGGTTGGGACAGTGTTTAGGGTGGGTCGATTCCTACGAAGATTCTTGCAGATTTTTGCACGTGATTGTGATCTGAAGGAAATCGGAGCTGAGGGCCCTGTGGAGATGGGAGGTGTCTCCGACAGCAACTGGTTATATCTGCGTTGAGTGAAGCCCCCTTGCATAAGACTCTAACCGAGCATGTAGAAGATTTAAATGTGTGTGAATGTCCAGCTGGTGGCGTTCGAACCTTAAAACAAGCCGGACATGCAACGATCTGAGCCCCTGGAGTAAATACTGGACATATAGGGAGCCCTAAAAATAGTATCTCTATCCATCAGGTGTAACTTATCTGGGATGGGTCGCCCCAGCTCTAACTAAGCCGGATAGAGATCTTTACTGGCTGAATTTTCTTACGAAAAAGGCCATAATTTACCATTACTACTATAACCTACCTAAAGGTAGCGGTTCGTGTTTTTATTTCTAAGGCTTGAGTTCAGATCCGGCCAAAGATTACGTTGCTTAATACTGTGAATTATAGTTTAAGGTTTTTTACAATATTACACATTCCTTCATTTTCTTCACAAATTACTCAGCATACCTATAAATTCCTCACAGATTGGCAACACTGGTCTTCTCATCGTCACTTGTACGGAGGGCTATGGTATAGCCCTCCGTAGTCACTTGTCACCTCCGATGTCTCACGAATCTACCATATGACAGCTCCGTCAGTGTTGTGACCAATCAGCATTCTCTGCATCCGATATTGCTTTCTCTCTTCCAGTGAACTTTTGCCGTAATGTCCTTTCGCTTTAAACATGCAAGTTGCCCGGGCGTTTTGCCATATTTTCGAACGATATTAGAGACCTTCCGCACAACCGTTATTTACATTATTCGTAAACGAAAACTCGGAAGATTCAAATTTAAACGACGAAAAACCAACCTGAGCCATAGATGAAATAGACAATAGTTACTAATAATAATAATGAAAAAGCAGCATCAACTGTGGCTCTGCGCATGAGGTATCGAAAGAAAAATGCATAATTAGAAAAATCGGTCTTTATTATAAGAAATTAAAGCACACTTGGTACAGAAATTTCCATATTACTATTTTTCCCAAAATGTATGCTGCTGAAAGTGAAAAAAGACAATGACAAAAATTATATCAATAAAACTATTTTAATAGGTTGCGATGGTTATACCTGACATAAAGACGTAATTTTTTAGACAAAAAAAAAATAAGTAGAAAACAATGGCACTCATGGAACGAACCATGAACATAAAAATTACAATGTTTTGGTATAAAATGGTTGGAAATCGATGGTCGCTGCGAAACGCAGCAATAAATGCTTTTATATATAATGATGTTAAACGAACAATACTCTGATTTGTAAGTAAACTACAAACTTAGGGATATTTTTTAGCATTCATTCTATACGCCAGTCACTCGGCTACGCATTCATTCCGCGAGTTCGGAACTCGCCCCCGCAAACTAATACAACCCTGAGTGTTGGAAGTTGCAAATGTCAAACTGGCAGTGGGTAAGATCGTGCAAGTTTTTAAATTAATTGATGTAGCATCTCTTCGAACCCAAACTTATAGACTGGATGCTCATAAGGGTAACCACCATAAATTAATTAATCTAAAAACTTGTCCCTTGCCAAGAGCTGATGTATGCAATATTATATATACAATGCCTCTACTAAGTAAATACCAAAGCCAGTTCCTGTTAAAAGGTGATATTTCAAGTTGACAGTAGGGATATTATCAGCAATAATTACAATTCCAACAAAACAATAGTCATTTAAAACAATTTCAACCAATTTGGGTTACATGCTCAGTGTTCAATGTCAACCCACTTTGCAGGTTTTCTCAGGATTGATTGTTTACAAAAAATGTCATGTATTATGGAATTTGCATTACTTAGTAAACACTTTGTATATACCTAATACAAAAGGGATGGCTAAAGAATTGCTCTTATAGAACATCTTCTTTGATCCGACCCTTTCCATGTATCATATAGAAATGTCAAATACTTGTTGTAGTTTTTATGGTCATGCTTCATACAACGACCATCTATTTAAAACAGTCAAAATTGCAGCGTTTTGCACGAAAAACTTTAGACAAATTTAGAATCTCGTTACATTTAATCACTTCCGGAACAAAAGACTGCTCTGCCAGTTTGTCATTTTTTTTTCTCTTAAGCCCCAGTTTGGATACATTCACAATCTGATGGATACACAAACCAGGTGGATAGTAATCTCTACGTTTTGAGCCACAATACAAAAACGTTAAAAAAATATCCAAACCTTTTACGTAGGACCTGTAAAAATATAAATGGACTGTCAGTACTTCATTGGGGCCCCGCGAGGCCTCACAGTTTTAATGTTCCGTATCTCACTGAACTGAAAGCAGGTACGGCGGTCTACAGTCTATCACGTGCGGCTAAATCGCACTGTCAGATGCTTACTTATTATCACAAAATGTAGACTGGATTGCTCAATCTACCTCAACACATACAAAAGTATTAAAAAATCAAGCGCAGTATCTAAACACTAGGCCTAGACTAAAACATCTAAACAGCTAACATGAACGACTTTATTTATTTATATATAGGTCTGAATATCAAGCCAACGATTTGGAAAGCATACAACACTTCGACAATAAAGTGTATTTTTAGTAGGTTTGTTTAACTAAGTACGATACAAATACCATTAGGTGATTTGCAAAATTGGATGACTTTTTACACGTCGTCGGCTGAAATAGTTGATGCTTTAATTTGTTCTACAAATAAGAATCATCACAGCGTTCATGTTGGCGTTTAGATTCTCTAGTCGCACATATAAAAATGTATAAAAAAAGAAAACAAATTTCCTGTTGTGCTTTCAAACGAAAACGACACAACTCAAAAATTCAATTGTATAAATCATGGCATATGAAAACCTAACCAATTTTTTTTAGATTTGGGTGATGCGATTGTTTAACAATCAAACATGGAAATATTAAAAATAAATCAACAATGTAATAGAAAATTTCATTTTCTCCTCTCCACAATCCGATAAAGTATATAAATCTTTTTCCAGCTTCACTTCTGACTCGCTTTAGAGGCAACAGAAGTACAAATATTTAAGTGAAGAATCTAAATTTATTAAAGTAACACAGAAAATTGCACCCCGCTCCTTCAAAGTCTTTAAAAAGACTGCGGATCTTGTTAATAAATCGAAGGAGCACTAAACCTTACTACTAAAATCCTAACGAGTGAGAAAGTATAGTATTTAACGAAGTTATAAAATATAGTATCATCAAAACAGATTTAAACTCTCGTAGACTGCAATATTACATACTTATAAGGTACAGTTACATTACTAACTTGTTTGTACAATTCAGTATACACCTAGTACAGCCTGCTGCTATGCGATATCAATACGGACAAAAACAAATTCAGACAATAACCAGGATATAAAAACACTAGCGAGTAATATGGAATCAATGATATCCCGATAAGAGGTAACAGAGTAGTTCTTGAAACTTAAGGTAACACTATAGCGTAAGCAGGCATTCTCATACCATATTGAGGCGTAGATTTAACAAACGCTTCTGCAATGGAAAAATCTTGTAGTGTCCATAAGAAATCAACCAAAGGAAACACTTTTGTTAACGCACCTGAAAGTCTAATGTTCATTGCAGCAACAAGCAAATTTAATAGATATTTTCTACCTGGTTTTTCCTAGTCTGAATTCGTCTAGTTCGCTTAAGCAAAAAACGTCCCCACTCATTAAAATTCCAGTGTCACACACTTCCGTCGTCGACTTTGGCAAACGAACATCACCCAAACCGTTCCGGAACATTGGCGCCCCCTGGTAGTTGTTCACTGCCAGCAGCGGTGGCCACATCATCTCTCTAGCAGCTGGGACTGGAGATGGCGTTAGCCGGATGAGGCTGTAGATACATCGAACGGCCTTTAACGCGGCGCTGCATCAACTTGCTCTCGCTCGGCGGGCTGAGACCGAACAAGATTGCGGACGAACAAGTCGTCTTGTGGAGAGGTCTGGAACTCCCATCCTAAAACAA
>MU182826.1:123445-195660 GCA_016904865.1 Pissodes strobi
TTTGATCTCGACTTACCTTTGGATAGATATTGGGCCTCTCCATGTAGTCCAGATTCATGCTGAAGTGTTGCTGAACCACCCTGTTGACCGCCATCGCCGATTCGGCGAACTGGGACAGTTCCCGGGCCGAATTGTTCTTCTTGATTACGGACGGTGTCACTAAAGGAGCCGCGTCACTGGCACATTTTAGCCACGGATGTTGAAGTACCTGAAAATAACCACAGACATCAAGAAACGGTGTCTCATTATTTTGTAGTATGAAGTTTAAAGGAAGAATTCTGAACTTATTAATCATAAATGTCTTTCTGAAAATCAAAATTGAAAGAATTTAACAATCAACGATGCTTACCTGCTGGGCACTCAACCGCTTCCTGGCATCCTTAATCAACAGATTCGCAATCAAGTCCTTCGCTTCGGACGAGATACTGAGCCACTCCGGCTCAGGAAAATCGTAGCGCCCCTCCTGAATGCTTTGGAAAAGCAGTTCCTGGCACGAGTTACAATTTTCACCCCTCTCCCAGCCACAATCCTCGCCGCACTTTCCGTAAAACGGTGGGTAGCCCGAGAGCAAGATGTACGCTATCACACCCAGGGACCACAGGTCGCACCTCTTGTCATATGCCTGGGTATCGGAGTCGCCTATGAAGGCTTCCACCACCTAGAAAGTATTCAAAATTAGATCACGTGCATTTCATTTGATTAACGATTTGCTTACCTCAGGGGCCATGAACTCAGCACTACCCACCGGTGTTAATAACTGGGGCGTGGCCAAGGGACTCGCCACGCTCGCTTGGAACCGTATGCCGGATCCCAAATCAAAATCGCATATTTTGACGGGACAGAGCCGGTCCGTGTAAACGCACAGTATGTTCTCCGGCTTGAGATCCCTATGGGCGATGCCTTTGGCGTGCATGAAGGCCAGGGCTGACGCCACCTCGCGTATGATCTCAGCGGCTGCCGCTTCGCTGAAATACTTGTACTCTTGGATTCTTCGTAAGAGCTGTCCTCCATTTATCTTTTCAAAAACCAAATAAAATTTTTCTTCGTCTTCAAAAAACTCTGTCAACTGGATGATGTTGGGATGATTCTGACAGTAGTAGAACGTTTCCACTTCCCTGAAGACCCTGGCTCGCGCGTGTCCAGGCACTTTTTCGATTATCTTCACGGCATACTCCTGGTCGGTGTACAGGTTTACACATGTTTGTACACTGGCGTATGCTCCCTCGCCTAGAATCTCCCCCGTCATCTTGTACAGATCTGAAATAGGAGAAGTGTATCCGTAAAATTTGGCATGTCCCAATATAAAGATTTCCATTGAATAAAAATAATAAGACAAGCAAGTTTCACAACCTTGTTCCAAGCGTTAAAAATTCAAGTGCATACGCTTGTCTTGCTAAACTGGGTGTAAATAAATAAACAACACAATAGGCGTGCAATAGACAATAACCGGAAATTAAAACGAAACAGATTGCACACATAAGGATGCATTTGCAGAACAAGAATTGCATAATTTCCCAATGCCAGCTAATAACAGAACGCCATACCTATCGATAAAAGAAATGTATATTAAAAATTATCTTTCCATAGGTTCAGTACTAAAAGCTTCTTACCCGAATTGCTTACATTATAATTTTATTTGTATTTATAATTAAAATTACTGTTAAGTCATTATCGCAAAGAAACCCATTAACGTTTTAATAATCCATCAGACTATTATCTATTTTATGGGATCTGCAAAATAGCCTTCGCGGCGCAATTAAAAATAGATATTCAGGAAACGTTACTGTTATTATTATTGTTTTCGTTTAATCTTATCAGGGATAAAATGCTTGACAATCAAAATTAATACGATTATTATAGGCAAACAAAACTACATTGGCGACGAGAGGTATTAGGATTTGTTTCAATTTCATTAGATAGCGCGCGAATGGAATTGTAGGGTTTTTTGCGGATGACACCTCTGTGTTCTGGGCGCAGGATTTAAGAATACTTGCTGATGATTTCGTCGGATAATATACACACAGATGGCGCCATATAGTATAAAGTACTGTGACCCGCGCATCTGAAACGAATTCAAAACTATTAGAACAGCGTTGCCACTGTGTGCAAAATTGCTGAAAGTGTAAGAAATGTTACCGATTGTTAGAGGAAAACAAGATTTGGGAAACAAGGATTCACAAAGATGATCAGAAATGACGTCGAACTATTAACGTTAATTGTCCACAATGGATTTAATAATTCATTCAAAATACCTGAGAGCTTGCATATTATACGTTTATTTCTGTTCGAATAACATCAAAACACTGGTCTATTAATACCTATGTATAGGGAATAACGGCAATACTTTTATGAAAAGTCCGATGAATAAGACTGAATAAAAATGCTGCCCCACATATGAAGAATCGATACATCTTTAATGAGGATGACAATTTTAGAAATATTGGCAACACTGCAAATTGGTTACCAGCGACTTTTCGCAGTAATAACACGCGTCATGTTTTATTTGGATCCATGATGTCATCTATCATCAAGTATTTATGAAAAGGGTTATTATTGTTTATAGGTCTATTATATCAATAAGGTCAGTAGTTGAGAGGGTGTGGACCAATAAGCCTTCTTTAAATATGCGATTGTATCCCTATCGCATGAAAATCGATAGGTTTACATCCCTATTACACCTTCCCTAACACTTATCGTTGCCCGTATCACATCAGAGTGCGTCAGAGTTGCGCGCGCATCATATTATTGACAAAAATGTCTAATATTACACTTCACGCATGGCCCTCCGCTCGCTACGGGGCGCAACCAACAGAAACTAACCCAAGGCATGCTCAAAATGAAGCAAAAAAAAACTTTACACATAATATTAAAAATAAAAAAAAAAAAACGCTAAAGACCACACGATAGAAGTGAAAACTTCAACAGAATTTCGATCCGAGCCTTCGTTGCAAAGATACGGGTGAAAAACCTGTTTTCACCCCTTTCAATTAGAGCCCCAGTCTCCCCCATATGGTCTAAGGCATTGACAAAGGAGGGAGTGGACAGATAATCTCGCTTTACGGCTGCGCGCAGTGCGTGTGATCCAAAATCGAACGGACGCCATTAATAGGAGCCACACATTTAAAGCGACACCTCCGTGTATTTTGGTGATTTTTGTTGTGAAAAACTCTCAAAATACTTCAATTTGTCCATAACAATATATTGTTTTGTTGTTCTTATGGCTGCAAAAGTCGCAATGACCGAAAGGAGCCTGGAATTACTTTTCACAGGTAAATATGTTCTTGCTGACACTAATATTTATTATTTATTTTCCTTGTGTGAGCTGAAATAGGGATTATTTCAAAATATGATTACGACTATATACTTCAGGCTGCCATTCTTTGTAATTTTATATTAGCTTTGTTAACATTTTCAGTCATGATTGCTAATAATAATCACATAATTACCCTTGAAAATGGCCTGTCGCGCAGTGGCATACATTGTTTTGATCTTTTAAGAAAATATATTTGTTATATTTCAATCATTGCATTTTGTGATTTAAGCCAGTAATAGAAGTATTATGGAGTATAAAATAACAAATATAATTTAGCGATGAGAATGTACCTATTAAGTCATATATGCTTGCTGGGATTATAATAAAATATTCATGAAACGCCACTGCTCGAGAATGCGTGAAGCCTTTGACGACGCTTGGCGCTTGTCAAATCGCGGAGTCAACCCGCAACAGAATAGCTGCCGGTTTTACCCGTCCACTCCCTTCCCTTGTTAATGGTCTGAGGTGACCCCATGGGGTGCACCTACCATACAAATTTCGATTCCGTACCTCTTCCCTTCTCCCCAAAATTAATTATTTAAGTTTTTCCTTCTCCCCCATTCCCTGGACAACCGGGGGTGGGACAGAGTCCCGTTTTCGTTCAGGATCTCCTTTTTACCCCGGCTACGTCCCCTGAAAATTTAAGCTCTCTACCTATACGGGAACATGCCACACGTCTCCGAGCGTGACGCGTGACGGTTTAACTAAATTCATTATCCAGGAAAAAACGCCAAACGCGCCTAAAGAAGTTTTCACTTCAAAAACCCGAACCGCGTATCGCAGACTCAGCATCAAACCACTGAGCTGCGGACCAATTGACAGCAATTCGCTTATAACGTCTAGCCGCTGACGGTAACTGACTATCCATATGGCTTTGCATGGCCCTGCGCTCGTTACGGGGGCTCAATCAACAAAACTAACCCAAAATTATGAATTATTGTTATTTATTAGTTTACCTTTTTTTCTTAATTTTGGGTTAGCACTTGGTTAATTCTTGTTGATTGAGCCCCCATGGCGAGCGGAGGGCTATGCAAAGCCATAATAACCATATGGATAGTCAGTAACCGTCAGCGGTTAGACGTTAGTGTAATTCACTAAACCGTAAAGAATAAGGTGTTTGCCAACAATGTAACGCGCGCGCAACTCTGAAGCCCTCTGATGTGGTACGGGAAACGTCTACTCTTCCACACCCACGCGAGGGCTGATCCAATGACTTGAGAATTCATGCCTTGAGCGCGTATTCTCGAGTCACAGGTGAGGCCTCACGCGAACAATACAAAGCGCGGTCAAAGGAATGCATTGTATTCGTCAAATACGATTCGATTTATACGAAATCGATGTTTACATCTCCATTTCAATGGTTCACTTTTTTGTTCAACCAGAGGACTATTTCCAACGGCGTGAGAATATGTGCCCCAAGATGAAAACCCAGACATGGAGGAAGCATTTAAACAGCGTTGCCAGACTTACTGCCATATTTCATACATGTTTGAATAATTAAATACTTAATGACAAACTCTGTTAGAGACATTAAGTAAGTATGTGTTGTCTTTAACCACACCGCAACGAAATTATTTGCATTTTAAGATTCTTTACAGGCGTAGCCGACTATATCAAAATCGGCCTCTTCTATTGGTCGATCCGCATGGCCCTCCGCTCGCTGCGGGTGCTCGAGAAAAGGAAACTAACCAGGTGCTAATCCAATCTAACCCAAGACATACCCAAAATCAAGGAAAAAAAGCAATTTAGAAACATAATCTTAAAAAAAAAGCAACGGGGTTCGAACCCGTGATTTCCAGGTGAGACCCAACGATCTAAACCTCTACACCACGAGAGCTCTTGCGACAAATTAATTGCATCACGAAGACATATGGATCGACCAATAGGAGAGACCGATTTTGATATAGTCGGCTACGCCTGTAAAGGATCTTTAAATGCAAATTATTTCTTCTGTTCAGGGCACGAATTCTTAAATGGGCCCTCACGTGGGAAGAGAAAGTATAATACAACGAATAGGACTTCATTGTATTCATATAGTATGCGATTGTTCTTATCGCCTAAAAATCGATACATTTACATCCCTATTACACCAGGGACTCGAGATTGCACACCCTGCTCGAGTTTTTGGAGCGATTTTGTGGACGCACTCCGATCCAAATATCACTCCCTTAAAAAGACTCTTTATTTGGATTCAAACTTGGTGAAAACACTTTAAAGGCCTTTCAATATTTTGCGCGCCTAATAAAATACACTTTAAAATAAAATTCAAAATTAGAAATATCAATATCACTGGTACATTCCTAGTGCACATAGACGTTGCGTCGGTGACTTAGAGCTAGATCTAGCAGGGTAACTAATCAGTATTTAGTTTAATGATGTCTTTGCAGTGCAATGAACTGTTTGGAAGTGCTCTAATGATTAGATGCTGGACCTCTGATACGGCGGCTTGGGTTCAATTTCTGTCGGTTTTTATTTTTTTTAAGATGATGTTTGTAAAAAGTACATTTTTCTTCATTTCGGGCAGCGATATTTCAGTTCGTAGTGCACTTGTGAATGCATGCGATTGGTAAGTATATGGCCCTCCGCTCGCTCCGGGGCTCAGGAAAAAGAAATTACTAACCAAGTGCTCACCCAAACCATTGTAGACCCCTACACCATCTGCTGACTTGCACACAACTGGTTGCATCGTGAAGACATGCGTCACGTCACGTAGCTAGCCAATCACGCGCTTCTCATTCACAACTGCACTATGAACTGAAATATCGCTTTCGGACATGCTTTGGGTTAGTTCCTGTTCTTTGCGCCTCCGTAGCGAGCGAAGCGAGCGGAGGGTCATGCGTGAAGCGAAATAATGCATTGGGCTCATTAGGTGCCGCGCTAGGTTTAGCTCCAAGTGACGTCCGCGTAAGCAAGCGTCTAGGGAACCCAATGACTCTTCGATGCGAAAGCTGCGGACATGCGTAATGGCGCAACAAGAATACGTATTATTATTATTATTATGACTAAATAGTCTCCGCTCGCTACGGGGGCGGGGGCGCAACCAACAAGAACTAACCAAAACTAACTCAGACTTGTCCAAAATTAAGAAAAGAAAATTATTAAAAAACAAACATAACCTTAAAAAAAGTAAACAAACGCGTTGAGACAAGCGTATAAATGACTACTCCACCGAAGCGTTAAAAGCATTTCGTTAGACTGTAAAGACATGGATAATTCCGATGCATTTGCTCATTGCGCATATCCGCAGCTTTCGCATTGAAAAGTTAATGGTTGCCCTAGACGCTTATTCGGTGTAGCGCCATCTTTTCAAGAATTTGCCAAGTTACTAAGTGTATCTAACTGGCTATGAGGCGGTTCCTGTATTAAAATTAATTTGTTGTTTTTGTTGGGTACTTTTTTGAAATATATTACGTTAACAATACTTTGATTTGTTATTTCTCAGGAGATGAATTTATTTCCTGGACTCCTATATAGAGAGTGCGCCATGTTGCAGCTTGGTAACCTGGCGTGTAAGAACAAAATTGGTGAATTTTATTTTATTCACCTAGCTGGCAACACTGTGGCCTGGGGCCTTAAATCAGTCACCTAAATGTGTTTTGTTAATAAACAAGTTGCCAAAATTCTTATTACGCATTATATATCATAACATATTTGTTGTTGTTTTCAAATAAATAAAATACATTGTGGCACGTTTGTTACAAGAATAAAAATTACGAAATACGCGTTATTATTGTTCAACTTCGTTTTATCTCGTTGGAAATTAAATGCACTCTACCAAATGCGCAATTTTAGGTAAAAATAACCGAAAGAAAAACACAATTTCATGTACTTGTTTTTATTGGTTTCGGATAGTTGTATTAACGCTATTTTTAGACGCGTAATTTATATCGCTGCCTCAATTATAATTAACAATAGTCAGTTTTGAACCGAGTTGTTTACAGAATTTGTTTAACTTAACTAAATAGCTAACAACGACGGTTATCGATATGTTATAACGTAGCAAATCAAATCTGTAATGACGCATGTTTACATGGGAATAAGACATAATTTAATTACCCGACAACATGGTATTGTATACATCATTCACTTAATTTCCTGTGATCAATTTTTCATACAAATCACTATTTTATCCACAAAAATACCCATTAAAAAACTTTTAAATTTCAAAATAATGATAACTGTCAATCAGGGCCCATTTATTTTATTTTCTTCTTTTCTGGCTTCTGCCTCAATGTTGGGCAAAGAACCAGTTGATATCAGAAGGTTTTAATTATAGTTACTAGAGATTCGGCGGCCAGTGTTGCCACTGCTAACATGGAGGTCTACTTAGTGCTCAGAATTATTAAATTTCAAAAATTTATTAGATACAGAAATTCCGAGTGAAATCACCTTGTGTCAAATAAAACTGTTGCATTTATTATTATGTGGAAAGAAAGAATCTAGTGTTTTATGAATGATTAAAATATGCGCACGTAAGGAACAAGTGCAACACAAGAGAATCAGTAAAAACAAATGATGGTTATTGCCATAACTAAGTGTTTCTATTTCTTTGGCTGATGAGATTTTTTTCTTAATTATTACATGCTTTTAATTATTTTTTTATTGGCTATAATAGACGCTCTGAATTTCTTTCGATATATATACCGGAATAAATCGAAAATTCCACAATAAACAATGCATTCCTCAGTTTATGTTTCCTACGATAATAATTCTAAACCAATGCTAATAAATGCAAACATAAAATGCTCATGATAACAGGCGGAAACCCACGCAGATATTTTATGCAGACTTTAAGGTAGCAAACAAAGTGTCCTTGCATTTCTTATGTCCCAAGAATTAATTAACGAGCTGTTAACTGTTCAACGGAGAAAGAAAACACCGTACAAGTGCGTTTGACGTTGCCTTACTATTATATTCAACGGGTGCACAAAAAAATTAATTACCTATCTCCACTTAAAGGTCTCGACATTTCGAAAAAAAAAACTGAGTCTGAAGGGACGTCTTTATTATGGAAAATAGTCATCGGTAAAATTAGAACTAAAATAAACGCAAAAAAAGATTTACCTCTAGCGAGCGACGATGGTTTGAAGCCATAATGACAATTAGGTGGGCGGGACTTGGTTTATTTGAATGCCCTCGCGGTCCACCGAGTTGCTTCCAAGAGGACTAGTGCTCTATTGGTTGGATGCTGTGCTTGTAATATGATGCCCCGGGTTCGATTCCTGTCAGACTTTTTTTAATTTTTTTAAGGTTGTTTGTAAAAAGTTTTTTCTACATTTTGGGCATGCCTTGGGTTAGTTTCGTTTGCTTGCCCTCCGGAACGAGCGAAGCGAGCGGCAGGCCATGCGTGAAGTGAACTATTAGACATTCTAAAATAGTAAACAAACACTCGAAATATAACACAAACCAAGTCCCGCCCATTATGGTTTATAACCGTTGCTCGCTGGAGGCGAGTCAAAAAATATCCTCAAAGCATTAATACTAACTGCCACCGATGAAACTAACAGCAACTTAAATTAAGAGCACTTCCGTTTTGGAGTTGGTGTTCGGACGTGGGAAGGAAGCCTGGTTTTCTAACCTGACTTCGCACAGGAAGTGCACGTGACTCACGGCAGAAAGCGTTGGGGGCTCCATCGGTTCGAAAGGGGAAGTCGTGGCCGGTTAGAACAGTGTTTCGGGTCGGTCGCTTAATGTAGGGCCGAGTCCTACGATGATTCTTCCAAATTCCTGCACGTGATTACGTGATTTGAAGGAGATGGGGGCGTAGGCACTGCGAAGTTGGAAAGTCTCTTTGACAGCAACTGGTTATATCTGCATTGTGTGAAGCCCCTTTGCATAAGACCGTAGCCGTGCAGCTCATTAGCTTATTTGTGTAAAGATCGGGAATTTCCAGGGGCACATTATTATCAGAGTATTATTGGAGGTTCCCACCGATTAAGGCCCTGCAAACCGGAATAACGTGTAACGCATGTAGTAGGGTAGCTTTACCTCTCCCTAAGCGCCGGACGAAGGGCGGTGCTGGCGTATTGCCTAGTAGCATTGCCATTGGTTCCCCGAAAGGGGGACTGAACAAGCAGTAACATCAGTAACAAGATTAAAGGATGTCTGTATTTTTTGAATCCCTGGCGCTCATCTCAAAAAAGAAGGAAAATCTAACATTTCTTTTGTATCTGGATCTAGTTAGGAGGCACATAAGTAAATGGGATAATAACTTCCATTCTGACAAAACATCTTCTTTTTCTTCTACTTGCTAGAGAACTAGGGGATCTGTTGGTTCCGGGCTTGCCTCTGTATAATTTTCTGGGATGTGGGCTGCCAGGTGTCTCTCCATCTCTTTGGTGGTCTTCCAGGTGGACCGTTGCCTCCTAGTTTTCCCTCTAATACAATGCGTGGTGGTCTATCTTCGGTCATCCTCTTCCACGTAGTTATACCATTCCCTTCTCCTCTGCCTGTACGTCACACTGTGCTCTAATGTCAGTGTTTCTTACGTGATCTCTTCTTGTTTTCCTGGCTATTGTTCTCAGTACTGACATTTCGGCGACTAGTAGCATCCTTTTGGACGGCCTGACGCATGTCTTGTATATTTTAATCTTACTCTCCTTTCGCATATAAGGATTAGCCCATACAGTTTCTCTCAGACATCCCGATATTATGGCTGATTTGTTAATTTGGTTTCTTAATTCCTTTACTGGGTCGGGAGCGCTGGACATATCTATGCCCAGGTATCTAAATTGCATGACCTGTTCTATGGATTTATTATCTATTACCAGTTTGCATCTCATTGGTTCCCTAGCGATGGTCATGGTTTTCGTTTTATCTATGGATTGTTCATATCCTAAGTTCAGGGATGTTACTTCTTCTATGATTTTGTCCATCAGGAGGTTGAATAGAAATTGACTAAGGCTATCTCCCTGTTTTATTCCCCCTGGAGTGGGGATGCTAGTTGTAACATGCTCTCCAGCTCTTATTTGCGTTCTGTTAGTAGCGTTAAGGCTGTATACCGTTGTAAATATTAGCAGGGGTTTCTTTTTTCTTTAGGATTTTTATGACGTCTCCTAGGCGAACTCAGTCAAATAAATGCCTTAGCAAGGTCGAGGAAGCAAATAAATGCTGGTGTATTGTACTCTATTGCTTTTTCCTTTATTTGTTTGGTAATGAATATGGCATCGGTTGTCGATCTATTCTTTTTGAATCCTTGTTGTTCCTGTTTGGTTTTCATTTGCTCCTCTAGCTTGTCCTTGAGTAACCCTGTAAACAACTTCAGTGTTGAGCATAGTAGAGTTATTCCTCTGTAGTTTCCAGGCTTTGTGTTTTGTCCTTTTTGTATATGGGAATTGTGATGCTGGTGTGCCAGTGCTTTGGGATTTCCGTAGCTCTCAGGATTTTGTTAAACAGTATTGTCAGTCTTGCTACAAGCCCTGGACCGTCGTATTTTAGAAGCTTGTTTGGTATATTGTTTGTGCCTGGAGCTTTTCTGTTCTTTAGTTTTTTAATCTTGCTCTTGTTTGCATTTCGGTAACCGTTCTGCCACCTGTGTGTCCTCGGCTTCATATAGATTCCTGAAGTATTCCTTCCACACCTCCGTAGTGATTCCTTTTACGGGTTTCTTACTGTTTTTAAGCATCTTCCACACTTTTCTTTGGGCACCATATAGGTCATGATCCATGTTGCTTGTAAATTTGGCCCAATGTTCTCTTTTGATCGCTTTCGATTCTTGAGTCGACTCTGTTCCTGATTTGTATATATTGGGTGTGTTTTTCCTGGATTAGGGTGCTCTTGTATGTTAGAAAGCTTTTCCGCTTTAATTCTGCGAGGTCCTTCACTTTTTGGCAGAACCATTTTTGGTGCAGTTTTTGCATTTATGTTGATTTTCCTTTTGCCAATGGATTCTTCGGCCGCCTGGTGTATGCAATTCCTTATTTCATTCCAGCACGTTTCAACATTTTGGTTAGTGAGGTCAACTGATTCCAGTGATTCCATGTTATATTTTTCTATGTTTATTGGCGGTTTCCTGATTCTTCGCGGCTGCTCTATTAGTAGCTTACACAGAATAAGATTGTGATCTGTCCCTAAGTTGGCTGAAGTTAAGGCACATGCAATGGTGTGACTGTTCTGTTGGTATCAGACAAAACATATTGAAGATATTATGCAAAAGGGAGAGCTCTAAGGAATATAAGTGGTTACTGACCGTCCTCGTGCATGGCTGCAGGTTTATCTAAAAACAAGTTGTGTACAAGTTGAGCTGACACAACCAGGTCGGCTGCCCTTTGTCGAATGGCAACACCAATGGCACCAGGCAGAAAAGAGAATGCACTTTCTCGACGGCAACAGCAGCATTGTGTATGTGCGAATAGCTGAAATAACCTAATAATAGCCATAGATCTAGATAATAGAAAACGCATTTCATACTCTGAAGACTTGAACAGCTAATTAAGACATAAATACAAGGACATTTAAATAAGATAGAACATGAAGTACATTTGCGAAAGCGTGGTTGCCATTATACAAATTGAGCTGGCACATTGCTTCTATCGAGGTAGAAGCCAATCGAAGCGAGAAGGAAGAAAATAAGGAAAGGGATAGTGAGATCAGTAAGTGCAGTTTAATACATGACTCAGCAACGTGGAGACTTGCAGAGGAAATACAAAATAAAACATAAGAAGAGAAATAAAGAAGGGAGACGCAAAATAGAAACGCCTAAGAAGAGTTGTAAAAATGACAAAAGCAATGAGTGCACTGGATCTGAAACGCAATCAGCTAAACTGTTTTATTATTTTTTTTTTGTTTCCGAAAAGTTGCGGTTTGCTCTCTGAAACAGGTGACCTACAAATAACCAATAGAGAGGGACAGGAGGCCCGCATGTTTTTCAACTAGTCCGAAATGAAGGTTTTTGTCTGTTCGCTTACGTACAAGAGATAAAAATAAAAATGTACCATCCAAACACACGCGAGCGGTGCGTGATAATTCGCGACGATAATACGTAATTTAATCAATTTGTTTAGCACCGTGCAAATTTTGAATGGATAATTAGGCCATTTTGGGGCTTTGTTTACACGTTTATATCATTATATGAGAGCAAGGGAAAATTACTAGTATTAAGTAATTACATTTTTAAGTGGAGTGCTCTCGCCTACGCGATTAAAAACAATATATATAACAAGGGCATGTCTACTTGTATTTAACATGCCTACTAACACAAAGCCTCACTCTTATCCTAAATACTTGAAAAATTGTAAAGAACGCCCCAAATTTCGTGTATCATGGCCTTGCCTCTATTATAGAATATTAATAAAAACGCAAAAAATCCAGACGAGCTCGTCACTAACCTCTCGAATTTTAAGCATAATCGCGAGATATATGATGTATGACCCTGAGAATGAAGTACAATAAAACGGTTTAGCATATTTCCACGAGGTAAACTAATCGGGCCTTATCAATTTGCAAAATCACCATTGTTGGCACACTCTTCTTATCGGGACTAACTGAAGGCGACGCAATACAGTAAAAAAAGATAAAAATTCTACAAACAGATTTTTTTCGATATATACGCATTTTAGCGGTCGTCGACTGCCCGATTGCCTGATTTGATGCCTCGCGACTTTTGCCTACATTCTCGAAATGCTCGGGGTTTTAATTAAAAACTTCTTTATACATGTAGCAGAACGCTGAAATGCCGCTACCTGAGGCAAGATTACACGACTTTGTGTCGATTGTAAACAACGTGACCTTTTTAATACGCATCAAACTTTATCGCCGCTTATTTGGATTCGAAAAACGCACGTATATACACTTGTTTATTTCAATTCGGCCTCGGCTTGGGCTGTTTTCGATGGGAATTTTTCCCGATGTTTACTAACAATGCTTACACGACTCCTAGGAAAACGCGTTGAGAACAAGGTTCTTCCACATTCTGTGTTTACAATGAGTTTTCGGTGAACTCAGGGTCGAATACAACAAAAAAAAACACAGTACCAACCTTGGAAACAAGACGAGACGACGGACGAGCCGGTGCGCTTTTTCTTGCGGCGCTTCCTCTTGGCTTCCTCCTTGTGGCGCGCGATCTCCCTGGCTCTGGTCTGCGGGTCCAGGGGTTCCCCCTGGTCGCCGCTGTCCGAACAACTGCCGTTGCCGCCACTGCTGCCGCTGCAAGCTCCGCTGCGCCCAACGATGCTGCTGTTCGAGTTGTTGGTCAATTGTGGTCCGGCGTCTGAAAAAAACAAAACAGGATTAGCTATACCAAATAATACTAATCTCATTGCTTTGGTCATAACAGAACCAGAAACACACAATTTATTCAACTGCTGCCAAAAGGAAGATCAGCGTCTTAAAGAAACGTGTAATAAATCTTAAGATATGCCTTCATTTAAGCAAGATACCTAAGCATCTGCTGAAGCGTTATCTCCTCAATCCTGGAATCTGAAGCGGTAAATTAGCATGTTTCAATGAAGCAACATGCATTGTGAACTGAGCACTTCAGGGAAGCCTATTTTCAAAAGTAATACGTTTAGTTGAGTGCAATTTGACTTACCGAAATGAAATACCATTTTGTGAGTTACGAAATAAGCAGCATACAATCCTAATAATATTGAACTTTCCTTAAGGAAAGAAAACTAACTTTGTTAAGGCATAATTATAAATTTTTAATTCCTACTTTAGCAAATAGTTTACTTCATCTGACGGAGGCAGAAGAAGTTGCTGGTTTTGACTGACGGCTAGTTGTCAAATCGTTGGTCGTACTACCCTCTGTCCTCTGTACATTTAAAGACAGCGTTGCCAATATGACCACTGCATTAGCCGAAGCAAATGTGCAAATCATCCAGCAGAATGTGCCACTTTCGGCTGCCACACGTTTGGGTGACTAGAGCTGCTGCCATAAGAATAATGAAGGAAGAAGAATAACTTGATTTAATTTATGTTGAGGAAACACCCCAACACGTGTAAGTATAACTTTCGTTTTTCACCGTATAGTTTGGTGATAACACCATAAAATAGATTTATTTCACCCCGGGTACAACCCAATTTATGCATTTAAAGCAGCATATTTCAGTTCTTCAGATTCCTTAGTCCGAACCTGGTTTGTTGGTATAATAGAGTCCGTCAGTTAGAAGAAGAAATTAGTTTTATTAGTGGCATTTAAAGATCTTTTACAAGCGTAGCCGACTATATCAAAATCGGCCTCTCCTATTCCTCTTGGTCGATCCATCTCGTATTACAATATGTCTTCGTGATGCAATCAATTTCTCGCAAGTGCTCTCGTGATGTAGAGGTTTAGATCATTGGGTTTCACCTGGAAAACGCGGGTTCAAACCCCGTTGCTTTTTTTAATTTTTTTTTGGAGATTATGTTTCTACACAGCTTTTTTTCTTGATTTTGGGTATGTCTTGGGTTAGATTGAGTTAGTTTCCTTTTCTTGAGCCCCCGTAGCGAGCGAAGCGAGCGGAGGGCCATGCTGATCGACCAATAGGAGAGGCTGATTTTGATATAGTCGGCTACGCCTGTAAAGGATCTTAAAATGCTTATTAGTGCCTTACTAACAGCAACTGTGTAGAATCTGTCGCATTTTAAGATCCTTTACAGGCATAGGCGACTATATCAAAATCGGCCTCTCCTATTGGTCGATCCGCATGGCCCACCGCTCGCTTCGCTCGCTACGGGGGCTCAAGAAAAAGAAACTAACCAGGTGCTAACCCAATCTAACCCAAGACATACCCAAAATAAAAAAAAGCTGTTTAGAAACCTAATCTTAAAAAATAAATAAAACAAAGCAACGGGGTTCGAACCCGTGTTTTCCAGGTGAGACCCAACGATCTAAACGTCTACACCACGAGAGCTCTTGTGAGAAATTGATTGCATGACGAAGACATATTGTAATACGAGATGGATCGACCAATAGGAGAGGCCGATTTTGATATAGTCGGCTACGCCTGTAAAGGATCTTTAAATGCGAATCTGTCTCGTCATAGCTCAGTTATCTTTGTCCAAGATTGGACAAAGACATCTTTTGGGCGTTTTAACGCAATTCCTCGAGGCCAGAAACGACGTGGCGTCTCTGTTCCCTTGTAGTTGAAGAGGAGAAGAATAATGGCGGTACCAGATGTGTATAATTCAAATCAATGATTTAAAGTCAGATCCCTGACTTATTAAAGTGAAGTAGGGCATTGGAAATCAAGGTATTCTCTGTGAGAAAATTGCCCGTATTTAAAGCATAAATGTTGTTACATTCCAATTTCAAAGTAAGGAAAGACAAATGTTATCATTTAAAAGTTAAATAATCAAGACTTTTGTAGTAGTTATCTAGAAATAAGTAACCTTTGTATATTTAGTATTTATGTGTGAATGAGTGAGTGCTTGAAAGTAGATAGAAATTACTGTACATATTTATCATATTTAATGCAAGTTACATACAACTGCATTATTAAAGTACTTAGTTAACCTAACTAAGTGGTTTCAATTCACAACGTATGTCTAAAACCCCCACCACTCCATCTTAATACAGTTCACTAAGTCGCTTGTGGTTAATTATGCAATTAATTAGCCACGGGCTCGAATCGAATAATCATGCGCTAATCGGCAACACTGTTCAAAAGTCACTTTGACAATGTCAACCTGACTTTTTTGCTCTACTACTACCCTCGTTATATCAAGCCGTACCCTTAGGCTTGGCAACATTCTACTGGGGGCTGGTAGGACAATGTTTTCGCTATATACAAGTACAATTCAGCAAATGCCCTTTAGAGGTCAAGACCGTGCATCTCCTAGTTGCATTATATGTCCTGAATTAAACTTAAGCAAATACATACATTTATATGTAGAATCTCTAAGATATATTCAATGTTTGATATTTTGTAAGCTCTCTAAATAAATACGTATATCTCGTCAACTTATCTCATTCGTATTTAAATTGTAGGAGTGGGCGGACTGGTAGAAGCCGGTGAATAAACCTGTTTGGGAAATATCGTAATTCGGTTTTACATTCGCCCGAAGAAAAAACTATGGTTAATGATTCACTATTTAATTATTATTGAAAAAAACTGGGCGAGAGCTAACTGGGTCAGTTCGACACAAAAGAAAACCCAAAAGCATTTTAGTACCGCATTAACACGGCCAAATAATCAAATGTAAATCGAAAAAAAAATCATATGGTGAGTTCTAAAATAAGCGGTGTTGCGATTTGAATGCGTCAATGCCAGTAGGCGAGTTCTACTTGGCTTTAGCCACTACCATTCCGGTTGACAGATGGGACAATGTATTAGGCTACGTTTACATTAAATTTTCAGTTCAATTTTTTTGTTTGATAGACTTCACTACGTTACCAAATTGAAAATATTTAACAATTATTACAACAGAAATGATAATGATTGTACACCATCTCATATCCCACGGATTACTGTCAAATTGATTTTGACAGCAATATATTTTGGAAGGGTTCAACTGAGCTAAGCCTAAGTTAGTCGCATGCAATGGGACCTCAAAGTCAATACGGCAACATTATATAAAAATCACTCCAACAATGTTAACTTGACTTTTCCTGTTCTGCCACTATCTTCGTTACATCAAGCCTTGCCGTTAAGCTTAGCAATAGACCTATTGAGGGTCAAATAATTTTTGATTGAAAAAATGGCATCCTATTTACTCCATATACAAATATCATTCATGGTGGAATAATTTTCTATTAACGTATATTGAAAGAGTATTTTCTGCTCGAGTTACTATAGAGTTAAAGCTACGAGCGCAGGAAGTGTCCCGTCCCAGATGCTCGCCACTAC
The DNA here is from genome assembly GCA_016904865.1 of Pissodes strobi. Lineage (NCBI taxonomy): Eukaryota > Metazoa > Arthropoda > Insecta > Coleoptera > Curculionidae > Pissodes > Pissodes strobi. The sequence goes on from MU182826.1 coordinate 140,525, forward strand.
CTTCGTTACATAAAGCCATGCCGATAAGCTTGGCAATAGAGCTATTGGGGGCCGAATAACTGTTGAATACAAAATTGCTCCCTCTATGCTCCCTATGCAATTATTATATAGTTCGCATTCATGGTGGATAATTTCGAATAATTTTTTATTACAAAGAGTATTTTCTACTCGAGTTACTTTAGGGTTAGGGTTAGGTGTTCATCAAGTGTCTCAGATGCTCGAGATTGAAAAATCAGTAGCGTACATCTAAAATTTTGCAGGTCAGTCCTTCGGGTTAGTGTCTCAATTACAGTTATTCTAGTGTGATGTCAAAATTTAGGTGCTACCTGGGCAAATTGAAAACACAGGATTTCATCAGATTCTTTGTTTCTAAGCTGTAAAATCAATTGTAATAGTCTATTGGTGAATCATAACTTCAGTGATATTAATGGTTGCATATTTTATTGTTCGGACAAGAGTGATTATTGCACAATCTCCAGACATGACACATGCACTAAAATATATAATCTTATCGTAGAGCTATTTAATTTTTATCAGATTCACGCATAATTAATTAAAATGTTAAAAAATATTCTTAATATGAATTCGTTATAAGGAATGTCACGTGAAAGTAATAAACATGCCCCGTTTTAACCGTTAAGACGCAAATTATTATCTCGGCGAACTTCATTATTATTTATTTATTCCCAACACCGTATATTATTATTACATAAATCAGTAATAATTGCCAAAGAATATACTAAAACAAAAATAAATTATATCAATAATTTTCGTCTAAAAACAAGAGGCAACTCTCATGTTATGAAAAGAGCCTGATACGAGTTAATTAAAACATATTATCTGAAATATTATTTATACCCGATATTTATATAATTTGAAGTTGATAGAATCGTGTACAATATTGGGATGCTGAACCACTGTGAAGTCGGGTTGCCGAGCGACGCATCGAATGACGAATCCAAAACATGGCGAAGCGTTGGGAGCTTATATAATGGAAGATAGATAGAGAGAAGTAGTGAGAGATCGACTGTCTTGACTGAAAGCACGAATTTACTGTATTACAATTCCTATTTTGATATTTCGTTTATAGAGTGTTTTGAATTAGAAGTACAGCGATTTATATAGTCCATCATTCCCCTTACAATCGCAAGTTTCACTATATTCTGACACTACTGGAATGAATGTTTTGGCCTTCTGTCCCCAAGCATTCAACTTTTTATACCACACTCGTATTTAAAGCACTTTTTACCGTAGGCAGAAGCCTAATGAAAGAGGCTGGGAGTAATATTACATTTATTCATCTAAATCTAAATACTTACAAAGCAAAACCAACATAATGCATTAATTTAGAATACATAATGTAAATACTAAGGGCAATTGACTAGCGTCCACTTTTCCACGAAGATCCTGATAGGGGGAAGGAGCGTACTACGTTTATATAGGGCCCATAAATCGTTAATATTTTAAGACGACTGAGAATAAATGCGTTTACTTTACAGGGAATTTATCTTTTAAATATGACACCAATCTGGCTACATTAAAACATCTACAGAGTGTGTACAGATTTACCGAACATACGGAAAACTTTGTTATTATTGATTTTTCAACAAATGCTACTCCTAGAAAAAATGGTTGGGTCAGCAAGAATTAATTTTGGACATGCTAATTTATGTATACAGTGTACAGAGGGAGCAAAAAACGTTGATTTAAAAAAAAATGAAAAGTAACTTCAAAAAACAGGGAAATGTACATAATAATAATAATAACAACAGACATAATTTGTGAAATTATATTTCAAAAATCATAGTATTTAAAATTTCTAGTTGCGTTTTTATGGTTTTTATTAAACAGACAAAATTGTATAGTAAAATTGCGCCACTAATCCGTAAAATTCGAATAAAATATTATTTTGAACGGTTACGGCGTTGCCAAGATATGACTTATTTCCCTATTAATTCGTATTTTTAGGTTTCGATGAAAAGGCTTGCAGATAGTTACATTAGAAGCCTACAAAGTGCAACACAATATATTCAAATTTAGGTAATGAAGTTTATTCGTTACGTTTTTTGAATGCAAAACCTCTATACAATACTAAAACATGTATTTTTAATTCTATGCGGCGTTGCCATTTTTTTGTCTCGAGAAAATTGTATCCTTTTCTAATGATTTTCAACCTAGATTAATTTAATAGAAATAGAATATATGTACTATGTTTTCCCCAAATAATAATCTACAAAAGACTTAGAATTCGTACAGGGCGGCGCGGATTGGAGTCTATGTATGGGGATCTCGAAAACCGTAAGAGATACAGTGTCTGTCAAATTAAGGGAAAATTGCACATTTAGGTGCCTAACAATATGTTTTAAAATTCCGCGTATTTTCGTAGATATCCGGAAAAAATCGATTTATTTTTTTCCTAAGCTTATTTAAAAACAGATTTCAAATTGGACTGTACTTTCGCATTGCCACTTCTCCGCTCTATCTAATGGAATCCGACGTTTTGTCTTCAACGGGTCAACATCAACTTTCTTTTCTTAAATACGAATTTTTTTTTCGTTTTTGAGATGATATTGGCGTTATTAATATGAATAGTTTTATAATTTTTTTTTTAATTTTTAATTATTTATTTTGGTTTAGGGTAAAAAATAAACGAATTTTAATTTTACCATTTTCTAGTTTTATTAAAATAAAAGATCACATTTACTTACCACTTATCACAAATCAGAAAATAAAATAGTTTTGTAGAATATAAAAATTTCAAAAGCCTAAACTAAAAATTAATAATAAAGAAAAATTAAAATTAAAAAAATAATAATTAAAATTAACAAATTTCAAAATGAAATAGTTATAGACTATAAAAATTCCAAAAGAAGCTTAAACGACTTAAAATTATTCTAGAGAAAAATAATTAATTTCAAATAAAAATTAAAATAAAGAAAAAAGAATAAAAAAATTAACAAATCACAAAATAAAATAGTTTTAGAGAAAATAAATATTTAAAAAAATGCTTCAATTACTTGAAATGATTTCGGAGCAAAATAAATAGTTGAAAAAAAAATAAAAATTTAAATTTAAAAATATAATAGAAAAAATCAACACAAATAACAAAATAAAATGGTTTTATAGATTACAAAGAAGTTCAAGTATGCTCTCGAATAGCAAAATAAATAATTTAAAAAATATAAAAATTTTAATTTTAAAAAAGAAAAGAAAAAATTAACACAAATTACAAAATAAAATAGTTTTATTGAATATAAAAATTTCAAAAGTAGCTTAAACTATTTAAAATTATTCCAGAGCAAAATAAATAATTTCAAAAAAAGTTACAAAATAAAATAAAAAAATAAAATCAAGTATTCACATTAATACCGCCAATATCATCTGAAAAACGATTTAAAAAATTAAAATTTTTATTTAAAAAAAGAAAGTTGATGATGAACCCTTGAAGACGAAACGTCGGATTTTAAACTGGATACCACCATCATTGGACTGAGCGGAAAAACGGCAAAAAGTGCTATTCAATTTGATATCCTCTTTTAAATAAGCCCAGAAAAAATAATAAGATTATTCAATATTTCGGTTTTGTCCGGATATCTCCGCAAATACTAGGAATTTCAAAACTTTCTAAACGGCATATTGTAGGGCACCTAAATGCGCAATTTCGCCCTAAAACTGTACAGTCCTACAACTGTGCAAACATTTTCTCCAAAACCACTGTAAATTAATCGCGATTTTATACTTACGAAAGAAATAGGGAAATAAATTACAACCTGGCAACGCCGCAATCAAAAGGTAACGTCATGATGCTCCGCTTTTACGGAGCACTCTGTATAGTTGAAAATATTTTTAAAATGAGCACGTTCGATGTCCAAGAATCCTTCGCATTTAAAGTTTTTCAAGTGAAAACTTCTTTTGGGGCGTAACCACACCACACTTGAACTTGAGCTGCCATGTAACGCGTCACGCTCGGCCGTTTACGTTAATCAATAAAAAAATATATTTTTAGTTTGTAAAATATGCTACGCATTACGAAATTAACCTCAGATTCTCAAACCTCTTGGCCTCTTTGCTATAAAAAGGTTTTATAACAATTTTCCGTACGAAATCAAGAAATACGAGAAAATTGAGGTTAAATTGAAAAGCGCAAAATAATTCCAAAGTTGCCGCAATTTTACGAATTTTGCTTTTGATGCATTATGGGAAAATTGAGGGAATACGTCTCTTAATATTATGACATGACGGTTAGGTTAAAATATGTAGATTTGTACATTTAATTGCCTGAATCTGAAAATATTGGTCAGGATCGGAAAACGTGGACATTTTTTTCTGGCAGATTTCCAGGTAAAATTAAGTAATTTTATAGCTTGGAATCTCATTTAAAATGACTTGAAGATGGGAAAAATTCGAACATTTTCCATAAGCACCTGTTTGTGCTGGTTTTATGAGATTTCGAGGCAGTTTTACTGTAAACATCAACCTTGTGACAAAATACATAAAAACATAATATAATTTTTGCTTAATTATTAATTGAGAGAGATAAACCTAATAAGATACCCACATGCGAATTAAGTAAAACGTTTTCAGAACCGCCATATAAACGTAGTAAATAATCTCTAAAAGTGGAAGGAAGGGTAGCTACAAATCGCCCTTGTCTTTTGTTTTGTAATCAGGCTGACAGGCAACTTTGATTAGTCAATCTGCTAAACTAATGCGAAAACAATGATTAATTTAACGAGTGTTTAAAGCTCTACGATAAGTGATTTAGCTTGTTCACAAGTTACGTCAAAAAGCCTATTTATTAATGAATTATCTCCTCCGGTTAACGTGAACATTACGACTATTTCTATAATAATATAGATGAAATACACGTGGTCCAGACATGGAAGCGAGCAAGAAACTAGACCAGCACAACCGAACATATTAAATTAAATTCGTTAATTGGATAATAATTGATGTTTTCAAAGCGAACAGAGTATATGTGGTGTGTGTGTGTGTTTCAGCCGGAGCGCGTTTTTTAATAGGTTTCTGTTTCTAGAACATCTGACATCAGACCGACGTTGCCAGATTATGGTTCAGCAAAATCTTCAATGGATGACAAATAACGATCTGACTCAAAAATAAAATTCGTTAAGGCTTAAGCGAGCTTTCTCTAATTATACCATATCGGACTGCATATAAATCAAATAAAAATGTCTAAGCACTTAGGCAATAAGGGTCTGAAAGCGATAGGTTTCCTGGGAACAGTCTGTCGGAAGAAGTTTTAGAATTGAAATATTTTGTAAAAAAATTTTCAGTAATTTTCATTGAATAACAATTGGGATGGCCAGTACCTACACAGTAAATTATATAATAATAATAACGAATAAATATTCGAAATGGAATTTGTATCCGATTCGAAGAGAATCCTTCACATCTGACAACGGCGCATCAGACCAGTCGTTCGAGGCTGGTCGTTAGCCCGGGTTTACAGGGCGGCCGCGAAACAACATTATCGGCCCGTATTTGTGAAGCTAGCTTAAAATCCGAGTTTGGGTTACTTTGGGTTTTTAATGCATTCACTCTAATGGCTGTAGTTATCATGTTTGAATTTTATGATTTTTTTTAATATATTATATTTACACGCATTATGGGGCCTTTCTTATATCGGTGTTGTCAGTGCGGGCGAAAACTATCGCCCTGTGAGCGTTCATTACAAAAAATATAGTGACGTATATTCAACCAGCCCCTTTACACCGATGCCTTTTCTTCAAATGTCGGCTCGTGATTTTAGTGTCACATTCGCTCTAGTAGTCGTTATAATGCATCTGTCTCAACAAATTAGGAAAAACGTATCACAACATATTGAGGAGTGTTTTATTGACAAATCTGGTTCACTGATGATATTGAAGGTGAGGCTGTGTTAAAATCTGGGCTTAGTTTTACGCCACTCCCTCCATTACGAGGATAAATCACACTCTGAATTCCAGACACATAGACTCACTCCACGTGTCTTTAACTAATAAAACATATCGCATTGCCCTCCGCTCGCTCCAGGAGTAAAACCAACCAAGGCGTACCCAAAATCTATGGAATACTTGCATTCACGGACTGCAGTCATGCAAACTATTTTAGTGTTTATAATTAAATCTCATCGAGAAGCAGCAGAAAAAGCCGGTTCGAAAAGGAACCCGGCTTTATTAGAGCCGCCGTGTAAAAGCGCTCCTTCGGTAAGTAAACACCCAACTATCTAGTCGATTTCGTATGAATATGTGCTTAGAAATTAGAATTCAACTGACCAAACGTGTTTATATTGCAAATGCCAGAGCCGCCGCTGCTGACGTGCGGTAAAAAATCTGCATAAATGAGAAAAGTGCGCAGTTGAGCGTGAACTAGGGCTGGGCGATATTGAAATTCGATGTCGGACATGCGATACTTTGAAGATATCGATACGTTCCTGTCTGAATAGGGTGCGAACCCGAAGAAAAAAAACGTCGAAGCCAACATCTGTAGTGGCAATGTGAAAATCGAATAGAAAACATAAAATTGATTTTCCAGAATTCCAGAAATGAATCTACATATTGGCATATCGATAAATAGACACCCTGCCCAGCCCTAGCACGACAGAACTACTACCTTGGCTGAATGTCATGGGCAAAACAATGAATTATTTACGCTTTATCAAATTAAATTTCAAATTAGCAATACATAACCGCGAACACATAAATAGATGTCGATTTAAACGAGAAAACATCATGCATTCTCACTGGGTAATGTGTCATTTTATTTGTCTAATCGTTGGGTAAATAAAGAAGTGTTAATAAACACGGCGCTAATATGTAAAAACAACAAATCTAGAAAATTCGTGTTAGAATTTGCGTATTTTAGGAGAGTCACGGTTTACTAATATTCCATGAATGCACATTGGCGTATCGATAAATCGGTAAAAACCCCCGACACATCGATACTTCGCCCAGCCCTAGCTCGAAACCAGCGATGCTTAGAAGAACTACCTTGGCGGAATGTTACGGGCAAAACTCTAAACGATGAATTATTTACGCTTTATCAAATTAAATTTCAAATCGGTTATAAATAACAGCGGATAAATAAATGGAAGCGGTCGATTCTAAACGAGAAAACATCATTCACGTTGACGTGACGGTTGACGATCGCGTTAATCATTCGACAAATAAAAAGTGTTAATAAACAAAACTATAAAATACAAAAACGATAAATCAAGGAGAACGTTGAAGCTCAGTCAGGGTTGGTTGTTGTACCGAGACTGATTTGAAATTTGTACATCCCTTCAGTCGAAAATCGTTTTTTACTAAGGCAGATTCCTATTTACGGGCAATCCCACTTCTGAGTTGACATTTATGTCGACAAAATAATGTTTATAGTTTTTTCCGTACTAATTTGGCAACCTCGCTGCATGACTTCTGACTTGTTATGCGCATGCTTACATCCTTCAACGTTATCATGACTAGATGGTTTCGTTAACAAACGGATCGGGGAATTTAAAAGAAATATAAACAAAAGGCGGCATCAACACCAGACAACACAACAACAAACAAAAATAATTATTTGGCACCAGCTGGGCGGAAAACAAGACGCCGGCCGCAGCGTGAAATAAATCGTCGATTCCCTGCTTCCCCGTTTGTTTCTGGTTAATTATAAACCTTTTGCGTATATCTTGGTCTTTATTTATACGAGAAACGTTTGCCGCGAGACGCGTTTACTTTTTTTTGGCAAACATTTGCGGGATATAAACGCAGCAAATTTACCCAATGACATCAAGCTGTTTCGAATTAAACAGGCCAGCCGGCATAAAGAGCGATCTCTCATTATAATAGGCCTGCTCGCGTACAGGATTTTGAACCGTTTGATCTTCGGAGTCATGGACAGGGTACGATGAGGCAAGTAAATGAAACGATTTTCAATTGTTTGAGACCTTGTACCATTGAGGTAGAATAAGACTTGATTCATGCGAAAAAAATCCAACCAAAGTAAACAATCAATAACGCCATACAAACAGAGCTGATGCCTCACGTTGACAGAAGAGTCGTACTAATCCACACGTTTGGTCGAGTAATATCTCTAGAACCTCTTAGAAAATCCCTAGAATAAAATCTAGAGAAGTTTTAGAGAATATAAGAAATTAAAATGTTGGACCTGGCAACATCGCGTTATTATTATTTTTTGTTTGAATGGCGAAAGCTCATAAAATGTGCAGTCACCCGCTATTAATCATTAGAACATAACATCAAAAGCAGAAAATTACAGTTTATTTAATACACTTTTTGTTAATTTAAAACCGCAAAATTTGAAGCAGTTCTAGGGAATGATGGAAATTAAAATCATAGAGCTGGCAACATTGCCTTATAGACATATGTAGGGGAGTCCTGCAATTCTGGTGCATCAAATAAAGCCCAATATCGCCCTATTAATCCCTAGAACATAGCCTCAAAATCAGAAAATTACAATTTGGCTAAGAGAATTGAAGCCGTAAAATCTAGAGAAGTTCTAGGAAATATCGGAAATTAAAATCTTGGACATGCGAAAGCGTAGAGCTGCCATGCGAACATTGTAAAATATTTTCAGAAAAATTTACACTTTTTCTGTCAATTTACACTTTTTCTGTCAATTTACGCTCTTCTGTCAATTTACACTTTTTCTGACAATTTACGCTTTTTCTACCGAATTCTACCATTCGCGTCTAGGCAATCCATTTTGAGGCTTCACGCATGCGTAAGTGCTAATTCATATATATTTTCAAAGGTGTTTTATTCTTGATTTTGGGCATACCTTGGCCTTTGTAGTTGAGTTGCGCCCCCGAAGCGATCAGTGCGGTGCTGCTAAAGGCGCAGGTCCGAAAAGTGAAAATTGCCTCCGCGTTTGGCAGCAGCGCATTGCTATCGTTCTAATATATCAATTCCCGCATGGCCCTCCGTTCGCTTCACTCGCTCCGGGGGCGCAACCCAACAGGACTAACCCAAGGCATGTCCATAATCAAGAATAAAACAACTTTGAAAATATATGAATTAGCACGTACGCATGCGTGAAGCCTCAAAATTGGTGAACGTAGACGCGAATGGTAGAATTCGGTGAAAATGCGTAAATTGACAGAAAAAGCGTATATTGACAGAAAAAGTGTAAATTTTCCTGAAAATATTTTTCAATGCTGGCATGGCAGCTCTACGCTTTCGTATGGACTTGGCAACATTGTCTTATTTTTTTGAATGGCCAAAGCTCAGAAAATTCGCAATAACCCCCTATTAATCGCCAGAACAGAACCTCAAAAGCAGAAAATTACAATTTATGTAAGAAAATTTTCATCAATTAAAACCGCAAAACTTGAAGAACTTCTAGGGAAAGATGGAAATTAAAATCGTGGAGCTGGCAACAGTGCTTTATTGTTTTTAATGGTCAATGCGTAATTATACGTATCATATTATAGACATATCTAGAGGTGTCTGTAATTTTAGTAAATCAAATAAAGCCCGATAACCTCCTACTAACCACTAGAATATAACCTCAAAATCAGAAAATTACTATGCGGCTAAGAAACTTGAAAGCGTAAAATATCGAGAAGTTTTAGGGAATATAGGAAAACCTGCCAACATCGCCTTATTTTTTGATTGGCAAAAGCTCAGAAATACGCAATGATAACCCCCTATTATTAATCACTAGAACATAACCTCAAAAGCAGAAAATTACGATTTACCGAAAAAACTTTTTGTTAATAATTTAAAACCGTCAAATTTGAAGAAGTTCTAGAGAATGGTAGAATTTTAAATTTTAGACCTGGCAACATCGCCTTATTATATATTTTTTTAATGGCGAAAGCTCAGAAAATGCGCAATAACACCCTATTAATCAATAGAACATAACCTCAAAAACATAAAATTACAATTTACCTAAGATACTTTTTATGATTTCAAACCGTAAAATCAATAGAATCTAGGGAATATTGGAAATTAAAATTTTGGGGCTGGCAACATTGCCTTATCCTTTTGAATGGTGAAAGTAGGCTTAAGCACACTTGTATGCAGGATTACAGTATATCAGAGTCTTGTTTTATACATATATTTACGGGTATGGGTTGGTGTAAATAATATGTGTGTGCTGTAGGTGTATTTTATTTAGCCTCTAAAATAGGCCATATTTGTTTGAATGTATAACGGATTATTATATTAAGTATTTGGACGTGGATCAGCTCCCGCAGTCCGAAACAGCTTTATCACCTTTAAAATCCCGGCAACAAAAGTATATTAGCTATTTCGAGATCCTGTATGTATCAAAACATACTTTGGAAACAAAAATATATCTTTGAAACCCTCCCTCGTAAGCCGAGAGGGTAAGTAAATGCTGGTTGCATAACCCCGAAAACCATTAACGCGATTTCTAACGGGAAAATGTTCACTTTGAAAGTTAATAAATAAAACTGGATTATTATTAATGCGTAGTTCGAAACATTTCGAAATCTCCCAACACAAACGAATGATAAAATCGAATGATAGCACGAATTTTGAAAAGCGGGACAAGGTGTGGAAACGGATTTTTTTTTACGACGTGAACAATGACCCAGATATAAATAAAATTACCTAAAAATAACCGAGTAAATACCCACATGCAACGTGGTAGGTTAGGTTCGCGGATTTAACTTGTTGCCAGACACTTGGGAACTGTTTGCCATGCAACGCGTAAAAAAGCAGATTTATCTTAATAATATATTCTTTGGGAAACTGTACTACCAAAGTTGCCTTATTGTTATTGTGTACTTTAGTACTTTTGAAACACTTAAGTATCGTGAAACACTAAATTCTTAAAAAGACGTGCGGCGAGACAATTGACATTCATTGTTTTATTGTTTTATTCTAATAGAATAGAGCTTCCGATTGATGTTTGCAGAAATTCCATGCATTTGCATACAAGTAAAAGAGATAGAGATATACTCTTTGTGCACCAAACGTACCAATCGAATAGGGGGTCGTGCCGTGGATAAAACCACGAACGCCTCCTTGCCTTTCCATAACGAAGCAAGCAAAGAAGCATTACTTTACTTTCTACTTTAAGTGATCGTCTATAATAATAGCAATAAAATATCATAGCGATTACTCACAAATAAACACATAACGTAATAATAAACTTAATAGGAATTGCTTTTGTTGCTAAACATTTGCACATCTACATAGATAATAAAACGTATACCAACCTGCGAAAACATGTAGAACAGGCAAAGTAAACAATAACTTTAATTTGAACATTATTAACGCTCGTTACGTAAACGTTTTTCGAGTAACTAGTGCAAAAAGCATGGATTTGTTGCACGAAGCGTGACGTTCCGCGAGTCGAGACGAAATTTTAGAAACAAACAATTCTAATATACGATGGCAAATTGCAAATCAAATAAGCAAAAATGGCCGCATTTGACATTAAAAAACAATTGAATGCTCATCCCATGGTATGATGAATCACGGCCACCTTTAGGTGGCCTTGGATGAATACGGCCATGGCAATCTAAATAATACAGCTAGATCTAGCAGTGTAACTAATCAGCCTTCAGTTTACCGATGTCTTTGAGGTTCAATGAATGGTCTGTAAATGCTCTGAGCTCTTGTGGTTAAGTGGATAGATGCTGGACCTCTGATACGGCCATTACTGTCGGTTTTAATTTTTTTATTTTAAGATTATGTTTGTAAAAAGTGCTTTTTCTTCATTTTGGGCATACCCTGGGTTAGTTTTGGGTAATTCCTGTCCTTTAAGCCCCCGTAGCGAGCGGAGAGTCATGCGGGAAGTGAAATAATCATAGACAAGGGACTTCTTTGTCTGAGGACATAATACATTCCGCTGATTAGGTGCCGCGCTAGGTCTAACTCCAAGTATAGTAATCATATGCATCAACATCAAGCAGTGCAGTGCTGCCAACCTCCAAAATTCCCGACGATACCAAAATATTTCCAGATCCATAACAAAAAAAAAAAAAAACACGAAGGGCCGACTATTAAAAACCTAAATAAATATTTCTATTGTAGTGAATACTTCCTTGGTTTCATGAGGGTGATGAACCACGAAGGCTGTTCCACGACCAACGCCACGAGGCCACGACACGATTTATGAAAGAAGATAAAGTATATGCTGGTAATGAGGAAGAAGAGAGAGGTACGAGTCGCATTTGAATCGGACTTATAGAACTCGCATCTACCTACCGCAAATTTTCGACCTTCGGACTTGCGTATTCGGCAGCAGCCCGGCGTTGTCGTTTTAATATACCATTTCAAAAACAACTGAAAAATATATTAATTAGCACGCAGGCATGCGTGAAGGCTCAAAATTGCTGTATGTAGACGCGAATACTTCTAGAGGACTACCCGTTTTACACTATAATGTTTGTCTTGCCTCGCAAGAGAGGTAGAGTAGGTATACCGAGGTATACGCTGGTAATGTGAAAGAGAGAGGTTCGAGTCGCGATTGAATCGGACTTCTAGAGGACTCCTACCCGTTTTACACCATAACAGATATTCTATTATATATTCGCACTGCATTTAGATCCCTATGCTAAGGTTTTTTCTATTATATTATATTCGTAGTGTATTTGGATCCATAGATTAATGTTATTAAGCTCATTTCAGTCAAGAAGTATTCATCTGTAACACGTGTACTGTGTTAAGCAGGACGCCCACAGAATCGGCACAGACCGGCTCCGCACGGCCAGCACTGCCCGCATTCGTTATTAAACGAGATGCCGTTCCGCGCTGCTCCGATTAAATGGGCGCTGCCTCGTTTAATAACGTACATAGCAACTTATGCCGGCCGTGCTGGCCGGTCTGTGCCGATTCAGTGGGCGTCCTGCTTTACACGCGACTTTTTTTATGTTGTTTATGCTCAAATATGTTATTCGTATTTACGTGTTTAATCTAAGTTTGTCACGCGCGCTTTGGAAGTTTTTGTTTGAAGGTCAATTTCCATATGAGGAACTGATCGTAGAAGTCTACTGCGACGTTGCCAGTTAACTCCTAATTACAAATAGTAGGTTTGCCACACAGGCATCTATTTTTGCGAAAATATTTTTCATTCTTCCAATTTGGTTAGTTAATTTTTATTAGCCAAATCCAAATCAAGTAACGTTAAACAATAAAAATATATATCACATAAACATGGCTCAATAATAATTTATCACTTTTACAAGTAACTTAATTAATGATTCATTCCAAAAATAGTGAAAACAAAATTGCGCAACATGAGGCACTTACGCGCTGACTAAACATATTTAAATGCAATTAAATTATTGGGGATCTTGTCAAAACTTGTCAAATAATAAGCTCTGCCCACATTTCGACCCTCTGCCTTTATTCGTCCAGCAAACAGATTACCATTAGGGGATTAGGGTCGAAGGAGGAGCATTGTTCTGTTACGACGCGCTTAGGACCACCCTTTTAATTTTACGGTACTACCTGCACGCTTGAAAGGTTTCTGCAATCACGTCATTCATGCCGATATTGCATCATCATCATGAAGCTGCTTAAAATTACGTTAAACGACCTAACTCGCATTAGCGGCATAGAAGAGCGGCAACATAACCTCCAACTTCTACGATTGTTTATATTTATTACTAATGTCTTGTATGTTTATAAATAAATCAGGAATTAATCAATTAAAGGAAAAGTTTCAAGTTCAAACTATCTAATTTGATTGATAATTGCAGCTTTGTCTTAGTCTTTATTCTTTAATATAGCTACGGCATTCGATAATGTCAATGTCATATTTTTCCTCGATTTGCTCTGCTGAATGTGAAAATATGACAATCACGTGACCTGTATATTTAAATGGAAAAGTCAAGTCACGTCCTGTCAAGATACCAGAGCAAATCAAGGAAAGTGATTACCGAACGCTGCTATTAACAAAAATTTGTTTTACCCATGTCAACATTGTCAACCTATGATGACGTCAGAGATAGAGTCTCGATTCTAAGTTTTTTAGATTAATAGCGTTTTCTATTGTCTAAACATGGAGCGCACATTGTATATGTGTATATTCGTTTATTCGCATAGAAATGAATGAGATAAGAGTTAAATACACGAACAAATTATTGGATATATTTGAATCAAGTGGCAAATCATCATAGAAATTTCATATAAAAACCAGTAGGATTCCTTGGAATAATGACGCAATCCCCTCGAAATATTATTTATTCTGAGTGGTATTCTGTTCTGTGGATTGTCTTATACAACAAGACTGTTTGTCATTGGCGACCGGTGGAATTAGAACTATATAAAAATAAAGCCCCCTCCAGACTAAAACGAATTCTAAACGTACGTAACGATTTACATCACTACATCTGGATCTAGGCCCTCAACGTTTAATTAATCGCATAATGAAACGTCACATGACCTGTATATATAATGGTAAAGTCAAGTCACGACCTGTCAAAATATCAGAGCAAGAGATGACATTACCGAACGCCTCTATTAATAAAAAATTGTTTTACCCATGTCAACCTGTGATGACGTCAGATGTAGAGTGTCGAGTCAGAACGTACTAGATAATAGCGTTTTCCATTGACTAACATAGAGCGCACTGATTTTATCTGTGTTGCTTTATTTATTTGCATAGAAAGGAATGAGATACAGTTAAATGCACGAAGAACAGTGGCAAACCATCATAAAAAATTCGTATAAAAACCAGTAGGATTCCATGGAATTCTGACGCAATCCTCTCGACATATTATTTATTCTGAGTGGAATTCTGTGGATTGTCTTAATACAAGACGGTTTGTCCTTGCCCACCGATTGAATTACAAATACAAAAATAAAGCCCCCTCCAGACTAAAACGAAATCTAAACGATTTTCTGGTTGGGATTCTGTGGATCATGTTATACAACAAGGCGGTTTGTCCTTGCCCACCGGTTGAAATTCAAACGTATAAAAATAAAGCCCTGTCCAGACTAAAACGAATTCTAAATGTAACGATTTACATGATGTCACATGGATCTGGGCCCTCAGCGATTAACTATCGAATAAAAAGAAATTACCCTCTTATCTCCCTAGGAGCGTCAATTATGAACGTACTAGATTAATAGAGTATTCCATTCATAACTAGAGAGCGGCACTGTATGTTTTAGTAGAAAGGAATGGGATATAGTTAAATGCATGAACGAAGTGGAAATTTACCATCGTGTACAACAAGGCGGTTTGTCCTTACCCACCGGTTGAATTCCAAATATAAAAATAAACCCCCTCGAGACTAAAACGAACTCTAAACGTATTCATTTATATGGCATATGTTCAGTCTTCATATGGCTTTAAGCCCTAAGCGTTTAGTTCCTCGAATAAAACCTTTCCCTACCCTCGTTTCTACCTACGTATCTATACCTACCTAAAATTCTATTGACCCCTTATTAAATCCTGATTTTTATAGTCGTCTGAAATACGCCAGATTAACGATGTAAGGAAGGCCAGAAGAGTTTTAATTCTGTGGAATTTGTATTACATTTTAGGCAATGCATCTGACCTGAAAAAATGGTCCCACACTGGAAATATAAAACACGAGGCGTAGCCTTAAAAACCCAATTTTTACATTTAAATAGCTACTTACTTGAAATGCCTCTTATTTTTTGGTTAGTCTTGGTTAGCTCTGGTTCCAAAGGGCGTAACATAATTATACATTGAAGCCTTAAACTTTAGACAGTAGGTATATCTGAACGAACGGGTGCAATAGAAAACAATCCTCAAATTTCAAATTTAACCCAAACTAACTCAATAATTGTCAAATGAAATAGATGAAATTGTATAGGTATTGCTTCAATCATTGTAAATAAGAACTGGCCGAAAGATAAAATAAATCATTAAAAACGAAGCTGTGAGGCATGGGAACAGCTCCCACTCGGGCATATATATACAAATACGAATGCAAATCGATAAGTTTACATCCATATTACACCGTCTCTTTCTACGTGAGAGCTGTTCCAATGACTCGAGAATACGGGCCCAGGTGTAGGTTAGTATTTTATAATCTATGGACTCACATTTAGTTAAAACGAAACAAATTTATTATGTACTTTAATATTGCTTGGGTTAGCTTTGGTTAAATTTGAGTCCCGGAAGATAAAATGAATCATTAAAAACGGAGCTTTAAGGTAGTTATTGAGTCAGTAGAAGAGGTCCAACGCAAGGAAAGAGGCTATAATAGAGATGTATTGTATTCTTCAAATACGAATGCAGATCGATGTCACATCCCTATTACACCTTCCTCCACGTTAGAGCTGTTCCAATGACTCCAGAATTCAAGCCCTGAACGGACGGACGGAAGAATAAACGAGCCCATTTCTACCAAAAGAAAAAATATTTCAAATTTAAAAGACCATTTCCGGTCAAATTTGAAATTGAAAATAAAATCTTTAATGGGAATTTCGAAAAGCGACATTAGAAAAGTTGATTTAGTTCAATTTTGTAGTATTATATTTTAAGTTTTTAATTTGACAGCTAACGTGTGTCACGTGACGACTGACGTTACTTTTTATTCTTTATTGAAAAGCTATCAAAAAGTCAAAAATTAATAAACAAAGAAGTATTCACTTCAAAACTCAATTTTTAAACCTATGAAAAGTACCCTTAGAGATACCAGTGCCAGTGCAATGCTTATGAACGCACTTTCTGACAGAAATGCAAGCATGAAAAGCATGTGTATTAGAATCTTTTACTGAACGCACCCACCATGGCTCAAGCTTCTCTCTGATTCAACTATCAAGTAGGCTTTGAAAACATAATAAAAGAATGGAGCAGCGTTCTGTCAAATTGATAATCAGTCAGTCCGCGATTAATTACCAGTTTTCGAGTTTGTTGAACGTTATTAAAATAGACATTGTTTTGGTATGAAAATGTTATTTTGAGTACAAAAAATTAGGAAGAAATTCTGTAAGTAGTGCAATCTAAATTTTTAATCTTCGTAAAACTAAAAACTGATTTTGAATGTTTTTGAAGAATGTTGATGTTTAACTGGTTGCAGTGCAGAGGGTAAAAAAAATAGTTCTCAAGCTTTTGAACTTGTAGCTACGTTGCCAAGCAAGTGATAGAAATATGGCTATATTTTTGGTGTTTTTCGTTTGCTTCTCAATTCCTTTAATTTATTTAGATTCGTTTTAGTTAGACTTGATTCGATCTCCTATTTGGGCGCGTTTTAATGCAAACAAGTTATTAATTAACCCATACCAGGCGATGTTGCCAAGCCTAGATTTTAGATTTAGTAAATTTTGATATTTCTTTTATTCTTTACCGATTCCATAAGAGAAAAAGAGAGCAACATACATTCCGTATTCGCGTTTGATAAATTCGATCTAACCCAATGAAATTAGGCTGGATACTAAACTAGCTAAACGGAACATAAACATACCTATAAATGCTAGTACAAAGTAATCCGAAAGTAAAATGTTAGTTAAACCACCCGATCAAATAATATCCGATTGATGCCCACGGTATAGGTATATAGGAATTTATAAAAAGATCCTTAGACGAATCAATGACCATGCGTTTTTAGAAAACTGGAAATCTGCCAGTTGCCAGTCGGAATTGTATTTTTAGCGTTTGTCTAAGAGGACCACGTGGAAGATTCAGATTCCTTGAAAGGATGATAAAGATATGATGAGTATTTCATCAGCTAATTAACATATTTTTAACACATTTATTTAATAATAGGCCCGGTTATTTCCAGTTCAAATTTCAACCGTTTTTATATGTTGCTTATGTCATGTGGATAGGTACTAGGTAGTACTTTAATTCGATTTATGTACCTAGTTGTTCATGGCCGCTGTAACAATATCTAATATATCAACTACCTACATAGGTACTAGCCCATCATTAATATAATGCCTACTAACTGTGCCATACTCAGATCATGCCTAATTATTCCATATAATTTGTTATAATGAAGATAAAATTTATCAATTATTATTCTAGGTCATGTATAATAAACATATTATCGAATCAATACATAAATAATGAAAAACGCTTAAGAAATCATCTATTTACAACCAATTAATTAAAAACAATGACATTCTGCAATTTTAGCCAATAGCGTTTCGGCAGAACTGTCGTGCACGAAGCAAAAAAAAAACAGATGAGAAACCGCACCATCCGCACCAATAAAACTTATAAATAATATACTCATCTCATTCTCATTCTACACACCGTGCAATGCTTCCCTGTCCCGTCCGGTAATCTAGAAATTACGCAATAAGAAAATGCCGGTTCCATGCCGACCGTGGCTTCAAATCCGGCAAAACGTTCGTTGAACCCCATTTTTCAAAAAAAAAGATATTTAGTACCAGATTAGGATCGAAGAGTAAAATAAAAACAACTCAAGGAGATTCCCCATCCCAACCCAGTTTGTTGACAAACATGGTCATCTTGACAGAGACGGATATAAACATCCGAGAACAAAGGAATATTTCCTTAAAAGCATTTCCCATTCAATCACTGGGACTGAATGTTCGGTTCGGAACGCTCATTTAATGAACATGTTTAAACATTTAACCTTTAATACGGCAACTGAAAAAAATGTACACACCTGTGTCGGAGTTTTCCGTTTCTTCTATTATCTTCTCGACCATGATGTAATTTTGTTGCGGGAAATTGTTGACGGAAAATTAAACCGAGCGAAACTGCGAAAAGCGGGGTAGAAACGAAAACCGCTATTATGGCAAACTGATGTGAACGGCCGGTCACTGAAATTTATTAGGCACAAAGAAAAATTCGTTGGTTTACACACTCATCTTTAACTTCTCTTTCCGTTGATGTTAAAATTCCGACTGAAGCGAGAAGCGTTATTTTGCCCGAACCAACTCCGCACAGTCACGTAGCCATTTTACAACGCGCAAGCGCCATTCACCGATTATTTTACGTCGTTGGATCGTATGATCCCAGTAAGCAGGTAAGAGTCGATTTTTAACGGATACGGGGCGACTTGAAAAAGATCTCGAAATCGCTTGGCAGTTTCTTTAATTCAGCAGTTGGTGTCATCGACTTATATAGCAGTTTTGCGTAACTGTTTCTTAAACTACCATCAATATGCGTTGATGGATACCTATTAGGTGGATGCTGAGGAGATGTAAATGACAATCAAGTAGGCTTCTTACACACCAATTTCTTGACCACTGCCTGCTTACGTCGCTACATACTCTCAACGGTCAAATCACCACTTCCAAAAATTAAAAACCTTTTCATAATGGTTATTTTAAGAAAAATAGGGTAAGGTGATGGTGACGGTAATGAACCAATACCGGCCCAAATGACAACCTCGCCTGCACGTGATGCACCCTGCTGGATAACTAAAGAGGCTCTGTCGACCGAACGGGGCTGCCCCATCTCAACAACCAATAGCTTCGGGTGGAAGAGTTGTTGAGAATCAGGGCAACTCCTTGTCTTAGGAATGAGAAATTATTCCTAAAGGCGGATGAACCCTAAAAGGGTCAACGGCATGGAGATGCAGAAGGCAGCGGGAAAGCACTGCATTAAAGATCCAAAGGGATATCACCCGTGTTCACAGACATCATTATGGAAAGACAACCTAGTCCCGGGCAGGTGTTAAATCACCAGGAGGTGCGAAGGATCCTCCGGCTTGACATAGTAAAGTTGAAGGACACGTACACGCACGCTGTATGTAGCGGGAAAACTCGCAAATGCAATAAAGAAAATGAAAAGATTAGACGTTGTCACCTTGGGAATCAGCGAAAAAATACGGGCAAATAGCGGAACGTGCTCATAAGACGGAACAACATTCTATTATTCGGGAGTTGAAGAGACTGATACTCATCATAGAAATGGAGTGGGAATGTTGATAAAAAGAACCACTCAGGAAACATGTCAAAAACTTCGTACCCTATACTCCGATAGACTACTATTGCTACAGATGGTGGGGATGACTTTAGAAATAAACATAATACAAGTTTATGCACCCACAGCCGATAAACCCACTGAAGAAGCCGAACAATTCTACGAACAACTGCGGTAATTAATAAAAACAGTAGGGTGACTTCAACGCGAAAGTGGGAAGAGATTCGATAGACGGCATGGACTTGGAAGGAGAAATGAAAGGGGAGAAATGCTCATACAATTCTGTAAAGAGCTCACGAATACATTCTATAATCTACCACCCAGAAGACTATACACCTGGAAATCCCCTCAAGATGATGAGAGACAAATAATTCGTAATCAAATTGATTACCTCCTGATCAACAAAAGTTTCCAAAATAATATCAAGAAAGTGGCACCTTATCGCGGAGCCGACATTGCATCAGATCTCAACCCATTAATCGATAACTTTAGATTTAAGAGAAAACTAGTAACTTGGGGAACAAAAGCCAAAAAACACAATATTGGTGCACTTAGCAACACTGAAGGGATGATTTAAACAAGAGAATATCAGACAACACATCTGCCGAGGAGAACATGGAGCAACAGTGAAATAACATCAAAGTAAATATACAAGAAGTTGCAGAGATGATCCTTGGATACAAAAAGACACACACTAAAAAAGAGTGGATGACCAAACCAACGAGATTATGAATATGATGGCGGAAAGAAGACTAGCAAAGAGTAATACACTGAAATATAATGAAATCCACAGAAACATTCGTCGCAGAATTAGAGAGGTAAAAAACACATGGTTATCTAAACAATGTGAAGAAGCACAAAGATTACACGAAAAACATGACAGTTTCCACGTTCACCAAAACCTAAAGAGATAATTAACACGTTTAAGAAGGCAAGTACCTCAACAATCACTAAAAATAACTGGATTCTAAAGAACCCCCAGGACATATGTAAGATGTAGGAAACATATATACAGGGCCTGTTCGAAGACGCACGAGCCTGAACACCTAGCAAATGCCTAAATGAAGCCACGGGACCACCCATACCAGAAGCAGAAGTCATATGTGCACTCTCGGCACTAAAATACAAAAAGGCATCTGGCCAAGATAATATATACGCCGAAGTGCTGTAACTAATAAACACTAAAGCAATGGCAAAAGACTGGCTAACCTCCGCCTTTGTTGTTATTCCCAAAAAACCAAATGCAAAAACATGCGAAGATCACCGATTTATTAGTCTTATGAGTCATGTACTAAAGGCATATCTAAAAATAATCCACAAGAGAATATACCAAAAGTGCGAACAAAGCTCTGGCGAAACACAGTATGGCTTGGCAAAAGGCTTTCGACAACGTGAAATACGACCGGAAGGGAGTTTGGCCTTAATATCAACATAAACAAAACCAAACTGATGATTGTGAGCAGACAACCCCACGACAACGGAAAACTCTATATTGACAATAACCAGATCGAGAGAGTGAATAAGTTCAAGTACTGGGGGGACACAACACTGAATGACAAATGGGACAACGACGAAGGGATAAAAATACGCATAGCCACTGCTCCAAACACGTTTATCAAGTTCACCTATACCTATACCTTTTGCGACGAGAGGTACCACTAGGGCTCCGCCTTCGTGTAGTGAAGTGTTACATATTGCCAAAGAAAATACTATGTACTATAATATTCTTTGATATGACCTATACTGTTATACGGAGTAGAAAACTGGTCACTAAATGGCAAATCACTTCAAAGGATATAGGGCCTTCGAAATATGGATCCTGAGTAGACTACTTAAGATTCCCTGGATAGAACATGTAACCAACGAGCAAATCTTAGAACTACCGACAACTGCTAGACATCGTAAAACAACGAAAAACATCCTACCGAGGACATATTCCCCGAGGTCCTAGACACAATCTACTAAAAACGATACTAATGGGAAAATCGAGGGAAAAGGAGGACCAGAACGGAAACAACACTCTTGGCTACGCAATATCCGGAACTGGTGTAACATCGCTGATGCCGCCACGATATTCAGAAGAGCCGAGGAAGGAAGAATTGCCCAGTGAACACAACGCCAACGCGCTAAGAAGCGTACGGCACCAGAAGACGAAGAAGAAAGGTTGACAGCTGATTTATTCTTTTAGAAATTATGAATCCGCGCTGGGTTAATGTCTTCATTTTATTATATTAATATATATTAACTTTAATTTGCGATTGAGAAGTTGTTGAAAAAACCTTAACGGCATTAGGAAATAATTAAAAACTTCATCAAAAAATTGCCACAGGCCGCTGTAATGTCGAGAATGGAGAGAAAAAATAAAACATGGGATGGTGGGGACTCAATAACTATATGTAACAGAAGGAATGGCCCCTGTCGGGCCTTACACTTAGGCCGCCAATTGGGCCCATTGTGCCCACATTAGAGAACCTCCAGGATGCCAGTCTTTCTTACTAACACGAGTAACACGACGTACTGAATCTGGTTTGATCTGCGTCGCGCGAAGGCAGGGCATTGCAGCATGGGATCTCATCCACTCTGAATCTTCTGAAATTCTCAGCAGAGTCACGTGCCGTCTAAGCCTACAGTGCCCTCTGTAGAACCCTACCAGAGTACTCCTTCCTAGGTAGGCACAACAACCCCACTGGCGAGACTCTTCGCAGGCCCACGGATCGTGAGCCTTGTCTGTCTCATCCTCGGATCCGTCCGCCATACCTCATCGGCCCGACCCTCCGTCTAGGCCTCGAACACTCTGGGCAATCCCCACACAGGGATCACGCGTGCGGTGCATTCTCTGGCTTAAGACATCAGCCAGAACAGCGTAACCTTTTTAAGCTTTACAATCAGCCACTTTCTACACTCCCTTAGCAACAAGGAGCGCGTGCGGACCGACTTCAGCCCCATGAGTTCGGTCTTACTGTCGGAGCAGAAGAAAATCCTCCCTCCACCGACTTTGAGGCTTAGCGACTTCCAGACCCCCATCATGATCGCAAACATTTCCGCTTGAAAAACCGCAGAGTGCTCGCCCAGTGGGGGCGGATAATTCCCCCCTAGGGTCTCACAGTAGGCACTGGGCCTGTCTGTGAACCAGCTAGCCTTTCCAGGATCCCGTCCTTTCCTCCATCCACAGGATGGAGGGGAGAGAAAGTTTAGACTCTCCTGGAAGCCTATCTTAGGGACTATCGCGTCATAATGAGTTGACGAGTTAAAAACGAACTAATTCAATAAACCTTAGGTAGCTTATGGACCAGCTTCCACTATTAACGATCACATTCTTCCTAATCATGCAAATATTACAAAAATAATAATATAAAACGCAATTACCCCTTCTCAAAGGCGGTATAATGGGCGAGCAAACTAGCAAAGAACATAAGACAGGTGTCACAAATAAAAAATTGCACTTGCTAAAAAACTACAACTCCCGTAAGCTATCAACTTCCACAAATATCACTAAAACAGCATGGGATATAATAAACTCACATACTACTTCACAACATAGAAAAAAATCATTACCGGAGGTCCTTGTCTTTGGCGGGGTGAAGATTACTGGCAGTGATGAAATCGCTAACGCTTTCAACCCTTTTTTACCGATTCGGTTAAAGAGCTGGTCAAGGACGCTCAGCAGAATCCACATGTAAATTTGGACAGTGAGACAATTCCTCAATTTATTTTCTTGTCGCCGGTCTGTGATCACGTGAGTAAATCTTCATTCAATCACTATGTTTTCACTTTCGGTATATGACGTCATAACATACGACACGTTGAATCGAGACGTTTCGTTTGGCAACAGTTGTCAACGGGAAGAACCCTCCTCCCCAACCCCCTTAGTTTGGTATTTTTGGAGAAAACTTATACAATCTGTTAGATTTTTTGCCATATAGCTAAAATGTTAATAGTATAATAATTAATTTGTAGTGAACTAAGAACTTGTCGGTCTTCGTTAATTACATATTATTGTGTTTTGGACAACATTCAAGCAAGTATTATGTTTGCTACTTATCGGAATGTCCTTGTAAGTTTTATTCTCCGATTCCCCTTACCATTCAGTCGATCTACGGTAAAACGAGAAAAACATACGAGAGCCATTGGGTTAGAGAGAGAAGGTGGTTGATGTTTTGTGAAAGCGTTACTGCGTCCTAGCTAGGCAACCAGCCTTACTCTGCAAAATTTACTCTGGGTATCTATATACCTTTTAAAATCAGACATGTGAATATAGAAAAGTAATAAAAGTATTGCATTTTTTTGATGTTTTTCAGCTCATGTTGCTCATGCACCTACATTTAAGCTGCTTATGGTTTTGAGAACTGGAAATCGATACTTTGGGCATCTCCTCGTTGCAGTTGCAACGTTTAAAGCGGTATAGCCTGTTGCCTCATTCCTCATTGGAAAAATCCAGGAACTGGTAATTTCATCTTTTTATTTTTAACTACAATTCACGCTCACCACCGAAACGATCATTATTACCTGCAAGATGTGAATACTCGCAGACTAATTAACAATTCGCAGAAACTTCGTTTCGCTATGTTTTGGCAAATGTTCAATGCCTTTGTCGCGGACCTCGGAACTGTGTGAATTTCCTGATAATGTCCCAAAAATAAAAACTACTTCACGCGATCTAAATAAAATTGGCAAAAATATGCGGAAATTACCCAGATATTTCGCTAATAAATTTTAATAGCGCGGAAAATATCATTTTACAGATTGATTTTTTTATCATGTCTGAGTCTGTGAAATCCTAGAACATTCTTTTGAATGATCGATCGATAATTTATTTGCACTAATATTAGCTTAATAATTTAAAAATTTGGTCATTTATTTTCAGTACAAAGCAGGATCGATGATTTTTGAAGTGAAAACTATATGCCGGTTTCTATGATATCTAATTTTTGAATCCGGACCTGTATTTCAATATTTTGTTACAACCGGTTCTTACTCCCATTGCAATGCTGTAGTAGATATCACCTAAATGTGGTTTGCGACGTTTCAGCGATAAATATACATCATCAAGAAATGTTTCTGAACACTTCCCAGATTTAATCTCAATATAATTATAAGACGTGGAGTTTGGCACCATCATAAAATGGCTATTCGAATAAAAAATTATGAATTTTCCCATAAAATAAAGTCATGAAAAATAAAAACAAAATGGCTGATTTTCATTTTTAGGGTTTTTTATCGGAGAATTTTCTAGATTTGTCATTCGCAGACCCCAACGGTGACCCTCGAATTTGTAACACCCTCTGTGTCACGTGTAACAAGGGGTTCAAATGGATCAAATACCTCAAGTATCCATCATACGGTTTTAATAAAAGTTGGGGCCTAATGCACGCATGTAAAAACTATCTCAGTTGTTTGCAATGTTGTCAAATTTTATTATTTTTTCCATTTTTTAAATACAGAATTAGTGAGTTGCCAAAGGTGTACGCAGCATGTTTGTAACTCTTCGAATTGTAAAGAATCCAAAAACTTTTTTGACCCAATGGCCAGCTCGATCACCTGATTTGTAGACTCTCGATTATTTCTTGTAGGGAACATAGGTATTGTTTCTTGGCAGAGATGGCTAATGAAACAAATATTTAAAATATCAACGATTTATTAGATTTACATAGTCAGGATATTGGCGTTTTGCCCTAAGACAGTTACGCCGTAGAATAAAACTATTGGCACATTTTTAACCTAAATGAATCTTCTTCCTATTGGTTTGTAGGTTTTTTAATCAGTGATAAATTCTTAATGTAAACTTAACTCTTTGCGAAAATGTATATAAGTACAAATAAAGAGGTTTAACACGAATAATAATCAGACACAAAAGTATTACACTTACTTTATTGTACGCATGTAGAAAATAGCGTTAAATAGAAAATAGTAATCTTAACCTTACGGTAAATATCAAAAAAGAACAATTTTATACCGATAAACAAACGACAAATTTAAATATAAAATTGATCCCCTATGAGACGCAGTGGAGACCGACGCGACGTATACGTACCTAATTGCTTCGCACTATATATTTGATTTTAATAATAAACTATATATATTATATACACCAAAAGTTGAATATGTCAAATTAGAACAAACTATTCGGCGCTAATAAATACAGGGTGCTCCAAGCCAAAGTAAACAGGCATTTACCCTATCGTGGACGTGTGGCACTTGTTCTATTTTTAGAAATTCGCAAAACATGGCACGACATTCATTTTTTAACACTGGAAAGACAGCCAATAAAAGCATATATTTCAAAAGTTGGCCCCCTTGTTTCGGAATGACACACACACAATATAAACATAAGAAAGAAAAATCCATAGTAAAAACGCAGTTAGTTCCTTTGTTATAAGAACAGAGGCGCGTTCAAAAATTGTTTCGCATTCGCCATGTTGGTACTGTACATAATACGAACACTTCTGTCAATTGTCTACTTTTTCTCAATTTGTTCTGAAAATTTGACAGCCACGTCATTTGATTCTGTAATTTAAATGTGAAACTTTCAAAGCAAATCGAGAAAAATGTGACATTATCGAACTCAACCGCATCAGCTGTGTATGTTTGGTTGTAACCATAGAAATAGGACTCCTAGAAGGCTGATAGAGTGAGAAGTTTATATAACAACACCGTTGCCAAACTAGGAGATATTTACCGTTTTATGTGTATTTTAATTAGATGACTACTGAAAAACGTAGGAAGTAAACCCCGAAACGGATTTTTTTTAAATCTGTTTCATGTCATAAATTTACTCTAATATTTTCGAAGTATATGTTGCTAAGATTTTTGATTATGTTAATAATTTTTGTGTTACGTTAAAACCTAGTACTTTACATATCTTATACTTGGCAACGTTGCGAGATTGCAAGGACGTGGACCCGATCGGACGCCATCATGAATTCTTGTTTTCTTTGCTTTTCGACTTTCGATGTTCAGTTTTGTAAAGAGTTCTTGTGTTTTTTATTATTGCAGTGTATTTGATAGTACTATAATTGGTTTTCGGTGTTATTTGAGAAAAATTCCTTCAACTTAATACTCAACATACCCTTATACAGACAGGCACGCGCAAAAGCTACGAAACTCAGCGTTTCTGTCTTACACATGGATATTTTGTCTCTCTTCCTTCGTGAGTAGATCTGCTTATATACTCTTATATATTAGCCTTCTAGGAGTCCTATTTCTATGGTTGTAACACACGTGATGTCGATGAAAAAATCCTTACAAGTCAGCCATATTTATACTACCGCCCAATGATACCGTTTCGCTCTGCCATAATATACAGTAATGTAGTCTCGCCTTTATTTTCCATCAATGGTTCCACCACGGCAGTGGCGGCTCGTGAGGTTTTACATAGGTAGTGCGCGTTTTAAAAAGAATTTTCCATACGCATAGAGGGATGCCCGCTGCAGGCGCCGACGGAGGCTACCCCGCCGAAGGCGGAAAGTTTTGGGGTGCCACGCCCAATTTTTACCCAAAACTCGTTAAAATCGTTTAAAAAACATAAATTCGGCGCCCTCTTGAATGGTAATTGTTGCGCACTAAAAGAAATTAATAAGTAGGTACTTATCGATTCCAGAAGAGTAAACCATTTAAATAGTTTATTGAACTACAAATCAATAAAGTTAAAAAAAATTCAGGAGAAGTTCGAAAACGTTAAAAAATATATCGGTTTGATGGCAAAAAAGCGTAATTGTACATCTCTTTATCAATGGTTAGCCTTTCGACTTTGCCGTTTCCTAGCTTTAAAGTGAATTCCATACATTTTTCAATATCTTTTTTATCACATATCACACACACACTTTCATTTTATGTTTATAAAAAGGTCAAGAAAATGAAAAACACCATTTGACACTGTGTTGAAATATTGGTGCTGTCGTCACAGAGTACTGCAAAAAGAGAACTTTTTCAATTTCTTGCAAATTGTGTTCTCTGCATACTTCAAACAATCAAAATAATTTGCCGTAAATTTTTATTAAACCCTAAACAAAAATAAAATGGTTCAAAGTTAATGCTTAACTAAGTTTAATTAAAAGACGCACCAGCATCGTCACTATATTGTTTCTCTAATGGCAAAATTTCAATCATAACTCGAGTTCAAAAAAATATAATAATCTAAAAAAACCTCGAAAAAAACTCACCTTATTAAATTTTTACACGTACACCATATAAGCATGTAAGTAGGTATTTCAGTATGGAATCTGAGATTCAACCGATCAACGTAGACCTTTTCACATGCACATAGTACATAGTTTTTGTTTCAGTTCACCAGTATTTAAATGTTCACTTGAATTCAAATTCAAAACGTCAAAATCAAACAAATAAGAAATTTCTATTTACACAAACTCATTCCCGTTTCACCCTAGTCTCTAAATGAGAAATCCATTCGTCGGCTTTTAAGCGCAACAAATACTTCTAACACCTTTTCATCAAAGTTCGGTATGTCATGCACAAAATCTCTATTTATTGACATCATTGCCAAGGCATTCAGTCTGTCATTCGTCATGGAATTCCGAAGGAAAGTTTTCAGCCTTTTTAGCGTCGAAAAGCACCGTTCAGGTTCAGCGGTATTCATTGGTGTTGTCATAATTATTTTTAGTAGCTTGGCGACTTCTGAAAAAGTGCTTTCTAGATCATTTTTTTGAATAAATTCCAAAGTACTTGTGGCACCTTGTATTTGCGAAAAGTCGTTTATTGAGTAAATAACTTCCAATTCTGTTTTTAATCGCTCCTTTTCGAGCATTGGATACATCTTCGTAACTGTATGAAATATTTCACATGGGAAACTCTTGTTAAAAGACTCATATGAATTATTTGTGAGAAGGAAATTTGCTTCTAAATGCCCCCTATATGAGAGCCGATCTTTCACTTGAGTCAATATAACATCGCATATTTCTTTGGCATTTACGCTTTTTCTCTCGGTATCACCCAAACGTCTACGTTTAGAAACAGTTTCAGTTTTCCATTCTTGTTCAATTGCTTCAGTTTCATTACGAATGCTTAAAATAGATGACTCAAAATTAGAAATAGACTTTTGCAATTGAATACCGTCAACATGTCTAGACTGAAATTGATTATAAAGTGTATCAACATGAGGAAAAATTTTGTGAAAAAAGGTCAACCAAAACATAAAATTTGAATCTTCTAGTGTTCTAATTAAACCGCTTGCTTCTCTGCCAGTAACCGTATTTTCGGTTTTTTCAGAAATTTCTTGAAAACACAGGGTCATATTTTCTCTATTTTCATAAACAGTATTAACTATTCGTATATTGAAGTTCCATCGAGTGGGGGCAACACGCGGCAGTCTGACTTTAACTATTTTTTCTAACACGTCACTTCGATTTGACGAATTGGAAAAAATGCGGGAATTCCAGATAAATCATTAAAAAAAATCCGTACTTGTGGATTTTGGCTCGCAGCCTTTTGCATTATTAAATTCAATAGATGAGCATAGCAATGAACAAAATATGCAAACGGGTATTTTTCACGCATTTTTTTTTGTACGCCACCAACGGATCCGCTCATAACGCTCGCTCCATCGCACGCCTGCGCTATTAATTTATTGGGATTTTGAATCATTGGGTCTATTTCTTGTTGGATACTTTGCACTAAACCATTGGCTGTTTTATCAGTGATTCGGCAAAAGGTCCAAAATCTCTCGCATATAACATGCCCCTTGACATACCTCAATATTATTGCCATTTGACAATAATTGCTAACATCAGTAGTTTCGTCGCACTGAATTGACAAAAAACACGCATCTGCCACTTCTTTCTATATCTCATTTTTACACACAGTTAGCATGCAGTCTAAAATGTCATTTTGAATTGCTTTCGACGTTCCTTTAAAAACAGATGATGTTTCTAAATGTTCTTTCAACACATTGTCCAATTCGGCACTATAATTTACTAGTTCTTTAAAAATTCCACGATTTAGAGACTCGTCTGTTTCATCGTGGCCTCGGAGTGCCAAATCAAAAACACCACAGAACTTTACGCAACTTATAATTCTCCCCAAAATGTGTCGATTTTTCCTTACTACCTCATTATGTCTAGCGATTTGCTGTCGGTATGTAGAACTTAATTGTTGTGCAATGTTAACTTTCCCAAGTAACGCAAGTTCCGTACTAGCCTGCAAATGAGATTTGGACCCCCCGTGTTTTTTTATTTTTTCATGTAAATGGCCCAAGTCAGTTACACCTAAGCGGCTCCAATTCTTATCCATATTTGGGATATAAAATAATAAGCACGGAAAACAAAACAAAGAGTTCCTTACATTACATCCACATATCCATTTGTTCCGAGTGTAAATTTCGGGGTTAAAATGTCTGGTGAAAGACCGACCATCCTTTTTCTTGGCACATGTTTGGTCTAATTTTAAAATCGGCATCGGTCGCCCTAACCTCTTTATTTCAATCTTTTTATTCAGATCCAATAAAGAAAAGTTACTTTTAATAATATTGTCAACTGAATTTATGCCCCCACAGCAATTGTCGGAACCCGAACTACTAGCCATGACAGTAGAATAATAGTATATAAATAAAAATATAAAACACTAAACAATATTACGTACACTAAACTCACGAGTTTATATGCAGCTAATTAACAAGCGTCAACGAACCGAACAAAACAAAAAGAAATTCACGACTCGACTGGAGTATAATACAGAATAATACTTATAATAGTAGTATGTAATATTCGATCTAAAAAACGATTTACCTCCCACTTTTTCCACACAAGCTGAATTTTTCACGACCTATAATAATATAAAATAGGTTTGTTCCAACCGGCTAGAAAACCGTACGAGGGACCGTAATTTCTAGTTGTCAATTTCACTTTTGAAGGCGATAAATAACCTGTCATGTTGACAAACGAATTATACTACTGGAAATTACCGTCCCATGTACGGTTTTCATAGTCAGTTGGAACAGACCTAAAGTGTTCCATCAGCCGTAGCTTGAAGGCGAGGAGGCTGGACATATTTAATTAGGGCATAAACCCATGACGTCTCTCATTATTTATTGTGATAGTTTTGTTAGTTTATAAGCAAAAACTATGGGATTAGCTCCATTACCTTGTCAAGACATAAGCGAAACTTTTATAAAGAATATTTTTTTTTTCATTTAGGCCTTCCTTTTTTGTTATTTGAGTGTTATATTTAAAAATAACTATTTTTTAATTAAATTTTTGCACGGTTGAAACCGAGATATTTACATTTAAATTTTTTTTCTTCCATATGGGCTAATGCAAATGATTTTTTTTGAATAATTATCAAAAAATACTTCCTACAAAGACCTTATTGTACATTGGACCAAAAAATAAGTATTTTTTCCTCTATACGATGGTACCAATATCTCGATTTTTGATGATAGTGTCCTTTTGTGGAGTCTAATTTTGTATTACCTCCGAAATAAGGGTTATCTTATCATGTACTTTCATCCCTGAAAAAATCA
Organism: Pissodes strobi; assembly: GCA_016904865.1. Lineage (NCBI taxonomy): Eukaryota > Metazoa > Arthropoda > Insecta > Coleoptera > Curculionidae > Pissodes > Pissodes strobi. The sequence goes on from MU182826.1 coordinate 171,798, forward strand.
GCTCGTTACACCATACTATATACGCAAGAATTGCAAATTATCACTAAATTAAGCTACAAAGTGCGGATCTAAATAGCGCACGGATGAGCCTTGACTTCTCGTGATTTTTACGAACATTCCCGACCGTTTTGCATGACGAAAATGCATTTAACAAGAGCGCCGAACACCAGCGCACGGCAGATTTAGACTAGCAGTGGTTACGGACGGAGGCCGCTGTTGGACGCTCTGCGTTTTGATCGTCGCCGTCGTGCCTCGATTTCGCTCTTATAAATAATGTATTCTGCGGCCAGTGGAGATTCAAAAATATGTAAATTCGCAAATTATAGTTAGTTTATGTTAAATTGTATGTAGGGAAGATTTTATTTTTCCGTTTACTTTCGCAGGCAGTGCGCGCGCACGGGCGCACTTATTGAGAAGCCGCCCCTGCACCACGGTTAAATGCTTAAGCTTGCTCTACAATGGACGTAACATAAAACATAACATATGTCATAGACAAGGGTAACTTATAAATTGTATTCACCTCAAGATTAAGCTAATGTCAGTCCGATTGTTTAAGCCACTACTTTGAATTGCAATAATTAGTCACTGCTAAATTAATCATTTTTTTTAAACTAAAACAATATTTCATTCACAATACCGAAACATAATTTTTGGTTTCACTAGATTAATATAAAGTGGGGTTAGGTAAATTTTAAATTTAGTTTTAACCATCCGGAAGTGGCGCCAAGTCTAACAGACCCGGCCACATTTTAGTTGCGTATCCTGGCCCGCCAGATATCGTTACATCTGCGTCCAACCCGGTACCTTCCTACAATACCGTTCAATGTTAGCCTGACTAGCGAGATCGACGGAGGTTGAATTTTGAAAAAAGTTATTACACATAAAGTCTGTGAGACTTGGCGCCACTATCCGTGTAACTATTTTTGATCTCTGAAAAGCTTAATAGGACAACTAAGGCTATCATTGAAGCAAACAAAGAGTTAGTTCAATTTATGGCTGCCTCTTCAGTGTTAATAAACAAGGACCATGTTGGCAGTGCTCCCAGTGTCGGGCATGAGGCTTTGCAGACCAGGGAAAAACTCTTCCCCAAGGTCTATCAAAAGACAAACAACATCCACCATTTACTAGCGTTGGGGATCCTATATCCACTGTGGCAAGAATCACAAACTGTATTAGAGGCTCTAATAATAATAATAATATCACAGCCCTGTCTTCTGCTCCGGAGAGGAAATGGATATATGTCGGGAATCTCCAGCCTGATTGCAGCGTGGAGATGGTTAGGCTGCACCTGGAGGCGAATGGACTGGCACCTTTAGGCCTGGAGAAACTTGTCACGAAGCACGATCATGCAAGACAAGGTTATGAAGAGTAAATTATGGCCTGTGGAGGTAACTTTGAAGCAATTTACATCTTATCCTGCTGGTGGAGTTAGTCGTGGAAGGGGTCAGCAAAACCAGAAAAAGTAAACAAACCATCTAACACCCTTAACGCCTACTGTCAGAATGTAAGAGGTATTAACAAATTTCTTGATGTGAGGTCCTCAGCAGTAGTTGATGAACTTGTGTGCTATTTTTACTGAAACTTGGCTGAGGATTGAGGTGGGCGATGGAGAAATTGGGCTTCATAATTCTACTTTATAGAGGTGTGACCGCTCAAACAATACCAGGCAGCACTCGGGGAGGGGGAGTAATTGTCATCAGGGATCATCCCTCATATCAACTTCAGTTAGGCTGTACCCACATTGGACATGTGTTTGTCATGATTACATTAAAGCGGTATAGGTTAATGGTTGAATATATTCCTCCGGCTTCTCCTCCTGAGATATACGGGGATTTCTCCTGCTCTCTAGAGTGTGTTCTGGACAATAATGCCCATGATGACATCCTGCTGGATGGTGACTTTAACCTCCCTAGTGTCTCCTGGAAGAACGAAGATGATTGTGAAACTGTTCCTGTGACCTCGAATTGTGCAGACCGAAATGCAGATAGTTAATTGGACTTGCTGGTATACTTAAATTTACATCAGCTAAATTCATTTTCCAATATATCTGGCAACGTGCTGGATCTATTGTTTAGTAGTAGCCCAAGGGTGAAGTTGTGTGGCTCACATCCCCCTATTACTAGATGTGATGTCTATCATCCAGCCTGGAGGTTCCTATGACTGAAGAGGTACATATGAGTTCCAGTATAACTATACAACAATGACTTTAAAAATTGCAGTTACTTTGACATTACTAATTATCTGTCTTATTTTGATTGGAACTTACTCTTTAAGGAAAGTGATGTTAATGGTACTTTGGATATCTTTTACAGTATTCTTATAATGAATGTTTTGATAGTTTTGTACCCAAAGCAATTGCAAAAAATAAGAAATTTCCTCATTGGTTTGGATCTGAGCTGAAGGTATTGATTTTAGAAAAAAAGAGAGCTCACTCTCACAAAATTTTTAAAATGTCAAATTCCCCTGAAGACTATGTGATGTTCTCTGAATTGAGAGCATCATGCAGACTACTGTATGAGCATACCTACTATGCATATATTTCAGACATTGAGGGGGCCATGTGCTCGGATAGTAAAACATTCTAGAGTTATGTCAATAATAAAAATGGAAAGGGCTGTTTTCCTAGTTCTATGGCCTATAAGTATTCTTGGGCCAATAATCCACAGGACATTGTGGATTATTTCAAGTTATATTTTTCATCTGTTTACTCCAGCAATCCCTGTACCCCTCAATCCCATAACTATAAAAGGTCAATCGATCTTGGTACTCTGCATGTCACACCCCTGGATGTTTTCAATGTCATATGTTTTATGAGCAGCGCTCTGTGTATGGGCCCAGATGGTATTCCGTCTTATTTCTTAAGAACTGCCAATGTATTCTATCCACAGTATTATCCAAATCATTTAATATATTTTTGTCTTCAGGTGTGGTTCCTGATGCTTGAAAGGTTACCTACATTACTCCTATTTACAAGAGCGGTTATAGAACAAATGTTGAGAACTGCAGAGGCATCTCAAAGTTCTCGATTTTTGGCAAGATATTTGAACAGATAATTTATCAAAAAACATATCGCCTCTTCAAAAATATTTTTTCTGCAGCACAGCATGGCTTTATCTCCGGTCGCTCAACTGCCACTAATCTGTTGGTGTATGAGCAAGTCTTGATGGAGGCTTTGGAGAGGCGGTGTCAGGTCGATGCCATATACACGGACCTCTCTAAGGCCTGTGACAAAAGCCTTAAAGAGCGGATTGGGCGTCCATGGGGTCTTTCTTGATTGGATTGGTAGTTATCTTCTTGATAGTACCCAAATAGGGAAAATTGGTGGTATGGAGTCTACTGGCATACATGTCGCATCTGGTGTACCACAGAGAGCATACTTGACACCTCTTCTTTTTAATTATTTTGTCAATGACATTGAAGAATATAGAGCCGTGAGCAGGTTGCTCTTGTATGCTGATGACTTAAAGATCCTTAAGGTTATCGAAAGTATGGATGACTGTGTGGCCTTGCAGAACGATGTAGATAATTTTACTGAATGGTGTGATCGCAATCTTATATAGCTCAATTTAACTAAGTGTTCATCAATTACTTTTTCAAGGAAAATGAAACTGGCCCGATCAGATCATGTGAAAGATCTTGGAATAATATTGGACCAGAATCTACGTTTTGACCTTCACACTGACAGTGTATCTGGCCGTGGTTTAAAGCTCTTTGGTTTTGTTAAGCACACACTTGCCGACTTCAGAGGTATGCAATGCCTTAAGACTATATACTGCTCTATAATTCTGTAAGTGTTAGAATATGGGTCTTCAGTCTGTGAGGTCGAATGCACCTAATACAGGATCACATAAACTTGTTGCCGCTGTCCACTAGACGTACTTATCTGGATTTGGTTCTATTTTATAAAATTGTTCACTCTTTGGTGGATGCTCCTAAGTTGTTAAGTGCTACAGGTTTCTCTGTACCACAGAGGGTGCTTCCTGTTCATGGTCTCTTTAATGAATCCTTCCATCGACCAACTATGCATTTAATTTTCCGGTACTCAGAATGTGTAGGGAAGTGAATTTGCTCCCTGTGAACATCGAATCGTTTAAACTCTCCTTGAACTCGTTTAAAAATCAAATCAAAAACTTTCTCAGTGATTTTATTGAACTTTTTAGTGATTTTCTGTTCCTAGAATTTTAGCTATTATGTCTTGTCTAACTTGTGATTGCATTTTTGTGTTGAACTGTTCTTTGTTATGATTCTTATGAATATATTTAGGTAAAAATGGAATTATTGTACTTACTTACCATTAATAAACTATTATTATTATTATTAAATGTCTCAATGTTTATGATCTACGATATTTAACATTGTTTAGTTTATCAGTGACTAAAGGGAGTTCAAAGCACAAAACAAATTGCCTGGTGACACCAAAAATTAGGTTTTTTTAACACTTTCGCGATTGCTCTGTGCACACCTTGCTCTAATATAATCTTAAATTGATTTTATTTGGGATATAACAAAAACGAAACGTTGCTCTGCTTTTACTATCGAACTAAGCCATAAAAATCAGCGACCTTCTATGAGAAAAACCATCATTCGTCGAGCCACCCTGTATTTATTCAAGGCCCATCAAATTTGAAGGGTACCCGTAATTGAGAACAAAAACAGCAGATAGAGGTGGTTCACTGTACGAGCATCAATCCTTTCGAGGAAGTCTTGTGAGCTACGTAAACCTGTTTCAGATCAACTCATTAGCCTCTACAGACAGCTGTTATGAAACAGATATTTATTAGATATCCATCAGTTCCAGCAGGTTTGTTAACAAATATATGTTAGAAACAGCTTTTTAACCCTTTCATGTGGCCACATAGGTCGCAGTCCTAGAGCCAGTGTTGCCATTTTAGTCCTAACTCTAGCCTGTTCATATCGGAATTTGTTAGTTCACCTCCTTGCGAATCTATGTCTAACCCCTTAGTCATTTACTAAATTGATTGATTAGGCGCAACCGCCTCTTATCCTGTCGTCTGGTTTAGTCTCCTAACCACATAACAACATAGAGTAGAGAGAGAGAGAGAATGGAGAGAAAGGCAAAGTACCGAAAGAGAAAGGAGAGAACAAACTGAGCTTGAACAATGTGAGAGAAGAGAGAGAGAGAGAACGGAGAAAGAATCGAGAGAAAGTAAAAGGACAGAAAGCCAATGGAGAGAAAGTCACCGTAGAGTAATAGAAATGAGTGAACAAGGACAGGGAGAAAGGAAACAGAAGCCTAAAAATCAAGAAAGTGGAACAGCAAGCTAATAGAGAAAAACAAACGCGTGATATTTCTGGAACAAGCTCTGGATCCTCGCAACCATCACAGGGCAACAAAGACAAACAGTAAAAGGATCAAAGCGAAAAATGAGCCAAGTTTCCTTGAGACTTTTATGACATTATTGAGAACAATTTTGAAACATGTCTACAGCACTGAAATTGAATCATTTTCTAGCATTTTTGAAAATCTTCCCAGAGAAGAGAGAAAACATTTGTCAAAAGTCCTCAAGCCACTAATGGTGTCCGGTACGCTAGAGGTAGTGATTGAGTTAGTTATAAGAATGTTCAAACAACACTTGCATCAAGATATCTCATTTTTAAATTTCCTTAGCCTGTTGGAGTTACTGATGAATTGCTGGAACGCACTCGTATTTCCAGTGGAACTTAGATGATATTATTGATAAGCTAATAGAGCTATTTGAAAAACTAAAATTGAAGTTAAAACTGCGGATTGGGACACCGAGTTTCCCATATTTCGGGATATTTTTCGCAGCGGTGCACCACTACTTTAAACACAGAAAAGTTCCTCATGATGGAAGAATACTTTCCGTCAGAATATTACGACTGGATAAGAAAAATCTTGGGACAACTCAACTAAAAGGTTCTAAATTTCAAAATTATGTTTATGCCTTTGTGGTTACAATGATGCACCTAGACGATGAGGACGATTGTCATAGTGGCTGAAACATTTAGAATGTTGAAACTCAAACTGCAGCAAAGCCCTCTTAAACCTATGTAAATTTAGTACAAAAATTTGATACTGCGGCAAAAAAATTAGATGCTAAAACTTGCGTCAATTTATTAAATTTTAATTAGGTCCCACATCATTACTTTCAGCTGCTGCTGTATTAGTATTACTTTTTGCTCTAATTTTGGGATGTGCTCTATTACAGGAGGATTTAAGCAATCTTTCAGGGTGGTGTGTTGACAATGGCTTAAATTTGAATTTAAAAAAATGTAAAGCAATGACATAATATCGAGGTAAACAGTCAGTCACATTCGAATACCAAATAGGGGCCCACACTTTGGTGGTTGTAAAATTTTTTAAGGGCTTGGGTGTTTATTTTGACTGCCACTTAAGTTTTAGGGATCACACAAGCTTCTTGGTTTCGCAAAACGTAATCTTTCAGAATTTGACATTTATTATTTTAAGGGTGTTTATTGCTCTCTTAGTCAGTGATGGAGTATGGAAGTAATATATTGTCACGAGTAGCTTAGGGGGTAGCGGGTTTATTTAAAGAATAACTTCTCAGATAAGATCCTCGTCGCGATTAGTACAATGACGGGGTTTCAATGCTTCCTTTAATCTACCACTGGACGTTCTACTCGTGAGGACACGCCTTGTTTAGCGTGCCGGGGGGTAACTGAGGTAGACCGGGATCGCGTTACGTGGGGTAAGAAGAGATGATAAAGTAAGCACGTTTAGTTTATAACAATAACAATGTATTAACGATAAAACTTTAACAATTATTGGTCAGAAAAAATGAGATTCTATTATACCCGATTACCACGGTGCGCATGTTTTCTCGATTTGAGGTACTGTTTATAGGTCTTTGTTTACTGTCTTATAATTTATAGTTTTTCTTAAGAGTTGGGTTTTATTTAAGAGCACTAAGAGATTTCACTAAACTTTTTAACTGACTATTTAGACACTTGTCTTTCTCAACACTCTGACAAACTTCTTGTCAAGACTTTACTATGGAGGTTGTGAAACCCCTGGTCCTAGCAGTCGTCAAGTGACTAACCGGTGCCAAGTTTGGTAGGAAAAGAATGGAACCTAAAGCAGTCGTATGGCTAACTTTAGGAGCGGATAGAACCCAGAAGGCAGTCGTCAAGTGACTAACCTTGGGAGCTGGAGGTGAGACCAAAGTCTACCGAACTGAGGGTTCGGTAGCGTATTTATATAAAACAAAGTGATGATCATTGCATGCATAAGGTTCAAAGTCGCCCCCGTTGATTGCTCGCGTTGTTTATAGTTTGCCCTTAATATTTATATAACAATCTCCAAGTTCAAGTTCAAACTTGCGACAGGGTGATATTTGTTTCGTAGCTTATGCATTTTAGTATGGTCCCCCTACTACAAATGTTATAAAAAACGAGTTCAAAAGAAGTTCCTTCGATTTATTGCTTATAAATTAAATATACCTTCAAATGATGTTGAATATAATAGCTTACTATCTCTTCTTAATTTACCTACCTTGAAGGAAAGGCGTACACTGCTTGATTTTGCATTTGTTTACAAATTAATTAATGGACAAATAGCATCTCCAAATTAGAAAAACTGTACTTTCATGTTCCAAGTAGAGCTACGAGACTTAGATCTATGTTTCACTTAAAATTTCATTATTAAAACTATGCAGTGAATAAACCTATGCAAAGAATGTGTATGTCACTAAATAGTTTTAAGAAAACAATATACCTAATAATGATCTGTGTTCTTGCTTGAGACTTATTGTAAAAATGGCAAGTCCGTAAATAAACATTTTATTTAATTATTTATTTCCTGTTAGACAATAAACACATTTGAATTTGTCTCGACTCGTCTATGGAATTGGCAACACCGACTCAAGCTGCAGACCTCTGCCGAGGGATAGTTTATAACGATACGAACTAAAACCATCTCCATCTACTCAAAATTACCTCTTTAAAACTTGTCTTAAAAATAGTAAAACCATATTTTTACCATGATTGTCACTTACATCATAATTTTAATGATAAAACATAAAAACTTTCCTGCATGTTGCTTCGCTGTCAATTAATATTACAAACACGTAAGTCCTTTTTGTTTTTATATAAAACATTAATACGAATCAACTGTGCTTCACATGTGATTTATGTTTTTTTGTTTTATTCTGAAGCGGTTCCGATATACTCGTACCTTTTTCCTTGTGTTTTTTCTTACTTTTAGGTTTATCTTCCTCCGTTTTAACAGGAAATATGTCAATGCCATTCGCTTCAGGTGTGGTAATGGAATTAAAAATATTTAAAACATCTTCTTCGACATCCCTAAAACTATTTTTGCTCTTCACTTTTCGTTTCTTTCGCTCCTTCTCTTCTACTTTTCTTTTCCTTTCCATTGCGTCTTGAAGTTTTTGTTTAACGTGTTTGTCCAAGCGCAGTTTTCCTTTATATCTGACTCCGAATAAGGGATGGCGAACCTTTATTGCACTAGGTAGGGAAATGTCTTCTCTTTTAGGTACATTCAGCTCTTTCAGCGTTAATTCAGGAAGGGCTCGTTGAAGTGAGATGACACGTTGAAGTTCAACCAGCTGTGGGCCCTTCACATTAACAACGATGGGATCGGGCTTCTTAGGTAGTGGCTCAAAAATATACTCCTTATTGTTTAAACTAACCGACTTCTTTTTAGTCAAACTACATTTCAAATTCAACAAACTTAGAGGGTCGATGTGTTTCGGGACCAGAAGCAATGAATAGTTCGCGTTCGTCTTTGGTAATCGCGTGGCTACACTCTGCTGTTCGATTCCAGGAAATCTGTGCTCCAGCTTTTCCATCCAGTTCATCTGAAAGATAGCCGTAAATTAGTGTCTAAAGAAAATCAAGTGGCACCGCATACCTATCAATTTGGCTTTGTTTCAAGGGTGCAGCGACCCAGTACTGATTTAATTAAAACATTCGACAGCTGCAATAAAAGATAATAACAACTTCAAACCAAATAGGCCTATTAGTCATCCAAAGTCTGGGAGTAGAGGAACTGCTGTAGTTACAAATGGACTCTTTCAGGGCGTACCTGGGAACAAGTGGTTGTTTGTGGGGAGAGTTGCAGACACAGTGACGGCGGCAAAAGTAATATCTGATTACATTAGACAAAAAATTGATGTTGCAGGACACAAGACTTTGGTTGTAGAGGAACGCACATTACAAGAAATGGTCGGTTTTTAAAACGGGCTTGTGTTATGTTGCGCCTGAGTCGTAAATATATATCGAAAATACTAACCTTACAAATTTCATAATTTTGTTTCAAGTTTATTAAAGAAGTATATTATAGAGTCTTATGTATATTAATTTATATATCCTTACCATTCTCAAAAAGAACAAGCATTCATAAAGCGAAAACACCAAACTTTATTGAACATCGCATATGTCATTCTCTCAAAAGGTAAATATTATTAAGATTCTGTGTTTTCATTGGTCGAACATAAGCACATAGCATAAGAAGTTGAACATTAGTCTACTTCTTATGTCAAGCTTATGTTGTGTTTTATGTTATGTCGATCTATAAACTGCCTAACATAAATATGAGTATTTGACTTCTTATGCTTATGTTATGTCAATCAAATCCAGCTTAAACATCAGTAAAACAAAACAAAACACTTAGTGTGTACAACCTTATTTACCGCAAAGTATATCTGTTTCAAGCCCAGAGTTGAAATAAAATATTATACAAGTTAACACGACACACAAATAAACAAAACTCAAACAATTCGCGCGCGGCACGAAAGCTACTCAATTTTGCAAACAATGTTGGAATGGGAGAAGAAAATGAGTGGTACACTCAAAGAAAACCTCAAGGAATAAACATCAAGAAACCAAAGGTGTAAACAAGAACAGAATCCATGGTGTTTTTGAAAAGAGAATTGGTACCGCAGAAGAGATGGATGGTTTTGGAGGAGTAGAAAAAAAGCCTCTACCGAGTTAAAAGGAGCGCCACATCAGACGCAATTATTGTAAATGATATAAGGAGGAACCAGGAATTGAAGGCAGTCGAGGTAAAGGTGAGTACAGATGAAAACCAAAAATAAATGCTTTATGGTATGTGCTCCTTTCCAGAACAAGGATACTTTATATAAGGCAAAGGAAGAGTATTACACCAACAAAATTGAGACATCCGATAATAAAAGTAGGAGTACTTGAGAAATTATAAATTATGAAACTGGTAGAAGCAAAAAAGGGGACATTAGAGACTTAAATGGATTTAATGACTTTTTCACAAGGAATGCTGAGAATATTGTACAGACTTTACCAACTACAATAAAGAGCCCTGTTACACTGCCTAAAGCTTTCACTTTTTCTTTGTCCTGTCACTCCTGCTGATATAAAAATTATTATCCAAAACTTAAAGAATAAGAATTCGCATTTGTGATCAAGCATTGTTGTCCTTATATTGTTGAGCCTCTAGATCATATTGTTAATAGTTGTATTTCTGAGGGCACTTTTCCAGCAAGGTTGAAGATTGCAAAAGTTGTACTCATATTTAAAAAAGGTGACACTGCTGACGCTAAGAATTATCGACCCATTTCAGTATTGCCAACTTTCTCTCAAATATAGGAAACAATATTATGTCATAGCCTTTTGTCATTTTTTGACTTACACCATCTATTTACAGACAGTCAATTTGGGTATAGAAAGAAGCAATCAGCTTCAGATGCAATATACAGACTTCAGGAGTATGTACAGGAATGTATGGATGCTGGTGATGCATGTGGCTGTTTGTTGACTGACCTGCCATCAGCCTTTTATTCTGTTGATCATTCCTTATTAATCAGCAAGTTAGAGCACTATGGGGTCCGAGGAAAACCATTGGAAATACTTAAGTCCTACCTCAAGGATCGTTTTCAGGAGGTTCATGTGTTGAATAGGAAGAGCTCAGCTTTCAGTCCCGTCTCCAGGGGTGAGGCGGCGAGGCAGCCGCCTCGGGCGGCCGATATTTAGGGGCGGCCGTTTTTATTTTTTCTATAAAGTTTGAATGTGATTGTATGTAACACGGCAAACACTCTCGCAATGAATATGTAAAACGCTTCATTCGTACTATAAGCAGCTCATCGCGCGTTGTATGCAATAATAATCAACGCCTTAAAAAATTAAACCCCACTATATAACATAACGGTCTATTCGCAATTAGCATTAGCACTTTAAATTCGCAGTGAATGAAAAATTGCATTAACAGTCGCAACTGCTAATGAAAAATCGCGACTTAGCACATCTTTAGAGACGGGCGACATCTCCCTAAAGCGATTCAGGACAATTTTTATGGAAGTGACCGAAACGCAACCCGATTGATTGATCGATTAGGTACTGATCAGCATGTAGCACATATTGAGCGTAGAGCGAGCGCTTGTTACATATACGTACTCGTGCGATTTTTTAGACCAAAAATTCGAACTCCGCGCCCCCAAATACCCCCTTCTAGAGGACCCACATCAAAATAATTTTTTTTCGAAAATTATTTTTGAAATTTCTTTTTCGCTTTCATTACAGAAACGGTTAGAGGGATCCACGCACACGTCACCCACGTACAAATAATTTTTTTAAATCACATACAGGGTGTTAAAAGCACACATTTTCCCAAAAAATCCCCTATTTTCGAAATATTTGGGTACAACAAACTTGTGCGATTTTTTAGACCAAAAATTCGAACTCCGTGCCATCAAATAACCCTCTCTCTCTAAGGTACCCACATCAAAATTAAATTTTTTCGAAAATTATTTTTAATTTTTTTTTTTCACTTTCATTACAGAGACAGTCAGAGGGATCCACGTACATGTCACCCACGTACAAATATATTTTTTTTTAATCACATACAGGGTGTTAAAAATAGTAATTTCCCCAAAAAATCCCCTATTTTCAAAATATTTCTAAAAGAACCCTCGTACGATTTTATAGACCAACTAAATACCCTCTCTAAAGTACCCACTTCAAAATTATATTTTTTCGAAAAATATTTTTCAAAATGTTTTCCCCGTTTTTATTGCCGAAACGATTAGAAGAATCTACTTACATATCACCAACGTACAAATAAAATTTCCAAAATCATGGTGGTAAAACAATACATTTTCAAAAAAAATTCAACTTTTTTCGAAACATATCGGCGCAAACCGATTTGAGATATCTCTTTCCGTTGCCATACAAATGAAGAAAATATAAAAATCACGTTTCGTCGATTTGGGAAAAAACGAAACGTCGTATAATCAAACTGAATACGGCACATTATAGTACCCGACGAGACCCATATTTTTCCTATTTAAAGTTTACCTCTAACTTTTACCGTTTTCCAATTATAGCCGATTTAATGAAAATCTCGAGTTTTTAAGGTCCCGTGAATTTTTCCGAAAAAATGTTTGAAAAAAATATCCGTTTTTATTACGGAAGCGATTAAAGGGATCCATTTACATGTTATTAACATAAAAATAAAGTTTTCAAAATCATATACAGGGTGACAAAAAAATAATTTTTGAAAAATTCCCTTTTTTCGAAAAACAAAACCAGCAATATATATATTTTTTAAGTTCGACGACTCACATACGGGCTAAAGGTCGTCGAAATACACATTTTTGGTGGTATGTATTTTTTTCCTATCAGTCGTAGTTTTGGAGCTACGACCGTTCTCGAATTTAAACGGCCGATTTCTCGAAAACTAAGAATACTTTTTTTTTCGTAAAGAACCTCTTTTGTCGGCTTTGAGATCCTCTACCTACATGCCGAATTTCAAATCGATCGGAAAAAAATGCCGATGGTTCCACCGATTCCTATGGGACAAAATGAAGGTTAGGTCGATGTAGAAATACGGTTTTTTTCGTTTGCCGAAATTCTTCTTTTTTCTACCGGAACCTACCCGTTAAAAAACGTATTTCGCGATTTTCCCCACTTCTCGATAAAAATTCGGGAAACGGTGGGGGGGGGGGGAGTACCCACTAACCGGGCAACCCCGCTCTGTTGCGCGCAGTTTGGTCGCGGCAAAATTTCGCTCCGAGCTCCCGTTTAGCCAGAAATCGCGAAAAACCACACGATTTCCATATTATTATAGCCCCAACCCCCCACCCCCCCCCCCCCCCCCGGCATCCTCGATTTAATTCCAGGTAGCCCCCGAGGTGGTACCATCTACCATGAAAATATAGACCCTGCAGGTCATCTCCTTATACCGGAGCCTACCGGTGAAAAAACCATGCGGGCGCCTATTCGCCGGATAGATCATTATTGAATCCTTAATTGGTCTGTTGTAAGGGGCGGCCGAATCCTACTCGCCTCGGGCGGCCTAAAGCCTGGAGACGGAGCTGCAGCTTTGCAACTAAACCGAGATGTTCCTCAGGAATCGATTTTGCTTATCATTTATGTCAATGACCTTTCCTTTTTTGTTGACCAACCATCGACACTTACTTTGCAATATGCAGATGATACTTTCTTTTGTGTCAAATGTTCAAGGGAAAAACTTCTGAATGATACATTCCGGACAATCTTGGAAAGGGCAAAGACCTGGTTTACGGCAAATGAGCTGTTTTTGAATGACTCAAAGACAACTGAGCTATGTTGTCAATTACGGGCAAGTCATGGTGTCGGCCTTGGTACTCCCAAGTTCCTTGGAGTCCTCCTTGATTCCTCTTTGGGGTGGCAACATCAAATAAATGCCCTAAATCAGCATTTATCATCATTCGTTTTTGCCATTAGCCAGGAGCCAGCATTGACTGCTTACCATGCGCTCTTTCACTCCAGAATGTCCTATGGTATCCTGGCATGGGGAAGTGCGGCTTTTACTCACCTCAATGCTGTTTTCCTGAGGCAGTAAAGTGCTATTGGGGTAATAGCCAATGTACCATCTACAGAGACTTGCAGATTATATTTCAGAACTTAATATCTTGACTTCTATGGGAAAATATGCTATGAAAACATCTGCCATATAAAATGTAATCTCAGCAGATATCAAACACATCAGGACACATCACAATACTCGGAATAAAAATGATATTGTCAAACCAGCTTCTAGACTTCATAAATTTAATAATATAGGCATAGAACTGTATAATTTACTCCCGAATGATTTCAGAGTGTTGCAGCAGTCAATTTTTAAGAGCAGGTTAAAGAGGTATATGATCAAGTTGGTTCCTTATAATGTTGATGAGGTTCAGAATGTGATGAGAGAGAGCAAGGATTTTAATGTTTTGGTGACTTAAGAATGTGTAATGTGAATGTCTGTGTGTTTGATGATTAAGATATATGGGTTCACAACACAGAAGATAATAAAATGATAACGAATCTGCTTAGATTAAAATATATCAATGAAATAAAAAAAAAAAAAAAAAACAAAACACACAAATGACAATTTTATTAAATATGCAAAGATGCCCACAAAAACCATGTGGCCTCTCGAAAAACAAAACAGGCTTGAGGTGAGAATGCTCAGTGTAACACCTGATCACCTGATGTATTCAATATTTTTGTTTGTTAATGTGGCTAGCACGGTGGTGGATGAGCTCTCTATGCTTTACTCTGCGACCTCAGTAAGGCGTTTGATTGGGTCCCCCATGATATTCTTCTTAGCAAAGTGGACAGGCTGGGTTTCGAACCAACTTACTTGGGGTTGGTTGCGTCATACTTACGGAACAGGAGACAATCAGTGCTGCTGGATGCTGTGAGGTCGGGGGGTTTTGATGTAGGTGTGCCATGACAAACATCTAGAGTAGCTTCTACGCTGATGACACAGTATTGTTTGTTTCAGACAGGAGCCCCAAGGAGCAGGGTGAGGGTATCAGTAGGGCGCGGTCGGTGGCAGAGGAGTGGTTTGCCTGCAACAGGCTGGCACTTAACCATTTAAAAACGGTAACCATGGCGTCCTCTACGCGGAGCTTGGACAGCTTTGGGACGAAGCCGGTGTCTGTCAAGTACTTGGGGGGTGATTTGGAATCCTAATTTAAGGTGGGATAAACATGGAGAGATGGTTGGCACTATGTTGTGTGGTAGTATATTTGCTCTTAAGACAGTTGGCCGATTGAGTCTCTGCATCCACAATGAGAGTGGCTTATTTTGCCCTCTCCTGTGTCATTGTTGCTTAGGGCCATTCTCCCATTCGCCACCGCCTATTCGGCCTTCAACGAAGGGCTGTGAGAGTGGTGGGTGGTATGAACTACCGGGATGACTGCAGGAACATATTTGTTCAGCTTGCCCTTACCTTGGAGTGTGTGATGTATGTTAAATACTATTTGATTCTCTACAATACGCATGCAAACCACCACGGCCATGAAACCAGACATAGAAGCAACCTACTGACAGCATACACAAGACTGACCAGGGGACAACTACTACGGCGTTAGACTTTATAACCTTCTATCGGATGATGTCAGGATCATGTCGTTTGGGAGGCTGAAGGCACATTAGAGGCCTTCTTTCCATTAGAAGAAGTATGTGATGCTCTCATGATACATCTGCTCTATGTAGGTATGTATTTTATTGTGCTAGCTTGACTGAATAGTGCACTTTGCCAGTGTCTTTATGGTTTTATTACTGCAATTTGTTTGTATACTTACTTTTGTGACATTTTTGGTGTAACTATTGTATTGCTGTTATCATGAATAAACTCTACTCTACTCTACAATACTACGCTCACTTACCGCTTTATATTGGGATTTCTCTTTCCAAGAGGTTTCAGACGCTGCGCGTTCCATTGATTTACTACTACTATTTCCCTGAACGTATTCGTTATCTGACGACATCTCTTTCCCTTCCTTTTTAGCTTTCTTTGGTAAAGGCATTTCGTCTTCAGAAACGCTTTCATTTTGTAAAGTTTGGACCTGAAAATACAAGAGTTATTGCTACTATCAAAATTAGTATTTGATTTGCCAGTAAACGTTTTTTACCTTATTAGTAACACTTCTTATTATTTCATTTGCTGCTTCATCTTGAAAACTATTATCCTCAGAATCAGAACGTTTGTTATTCTTGTTTCCAATTCTTGCTTTTGGTGTCATAGAAATGTCTGATTTGATCTGTATGTGTTTGGGAACAGGCACCTCTTTTATCGGCAGAGGTACAGGAACATGGTTCTTTTCAATAACGGCCCTTGGTGTTTTTGAAATCTCTGCTTTAATTTGCCGAGGTTGGGGTACAGGTACTTGCTCATCAGAGCTGCTTTCTGTTTCCGAATAAGAAGCTTTATCATCCGTTTTTATCGGCAAAGGTATCGGAACTATCTTCTTTTCAATTTGTTGGGGTTTGGGTACAGGTACTTCCTCATCAGAGCTGCTTTCTGTTTCCGAATGAGAAGCTTTATCGTCCGTTTTTATCTGCAGAGGTCTCGGAACTACCTTCTTTTCAATTTGCCGAGGTTTAGATGCAGGCACTTCCTCATCAGAGTTGCTTTCTGTTTCCGAATTAGAAGCTTTGTCATCCGTTTTTATCGGCAGAGGTATAGGAACTACCTTCTTTTCAATTTGCCGGGGTTTTGGTACCGGTATTTCCTCATCAGAGCTGCTTCGTCTTTTCAAATGAGAAGCTTTATCATTTGTTTTTATCGGAACTTCCTTCTTTTCAATTTGCCGGGGTCTAGGTACAGGTACTTCCTCATCAGAGCTGCTTTCTGTTTCTGATTGAGAAGCTTTATCATCCGCTTTTATTGGCAGAGGTATCGGAACTACCTTCTTTTCAATTTGCCGGGGTTTAGGTACAGGTGCTTCCTCATCAGAGCTGCTTTCTGTTTCCGAATGAAAAGCTGTATGATCTGCTTTTATCGGAACAATCTTCTTTTCAATTTGCTGGGGTTTAGATACAGGTATTTCCTCATCAGAGCTGCTTTCTATTTCCGATTGGGAAGTTTTATTATCCGTTTTTATCGGCAGAGGTATCGGAATCTTCTTCTTTTCATTTTGCCGAGGTTTAGGTATAGGTACTTCCTCATCAGAACTACTTCCTGTTTCCGAATCGGAAGCTTTATTATCCGTTTCTATCGGAACTTCTTTCTTTTCAATCAGCCGGGGTTTGGGTACAGGTACTTCATCAGCGGCCCCTTCTTTTTTTTTAATTTGCCGGGGCTTGGGTACAGGCACTTCCTCATCAGAACTGCTTTCTGTTTTCGAATGAAAAGCTTTCTGTTCCGTTTTTATCGACAGAGGTACCGGAACTTCATTTTGCCGGGGTTTGGATACAGGTAATTCCTCATCAGAACTGCTTTCTGTGGCCGAATTTTTGTTACATGGAGTAATATTTTGCTGAAAAAAAAAACAAATGGGTGCAAATTTCTAATATTACATGAAACATTTGATTCTATTTTAAATTAGCCTTTTGCAAATTCAAAAATACTTTATTGGTCCAAAAAATTCAAATTTTTATAGACAAAGCATGAGAACATATAAATAAGTTTAAAATTCATATAACTAGAAAGGAAGGGAAATATACATTAACAAAAGGTCCATTACCGGAAAATTTTAGAATAACTCATAGTAGAACTGCTCCAAATTGTAATATGCTTTACTCAGAAAAAATTCCCTAAGTAAAAAAGGGAAAAGATTTATAAACAAATATCAATAATAAAACATACCGTTCTGGAAACATTATTTTCTTTCTCTGATGTCTTCGAACTGCTATTCAAAGAACTGATATTTTTAGATTTTTTAGGAGATTTTAACACTTTCCGCTGGGAAATTTCAACATTCGAATTCCTAGCTCTACTAGACGATTTCAATCTATTGCTAGGCTTTTTTTGTACACTATAGCTTTCCATGAATTGTTCGATATCAGACGCCAATTCCTCCTCTTCTGAACTACTATTAGTAGGTACAAAATCAAGTTTATTCCCAACACTTTTGAGGCGCTTGCGGATATTTTGTATTCGCTCTTGAGATTTTGGCTCGGAATCAGAACTTGAATCTGACGTCGCATTCGCCAGTTTATTTGCTGGGATGATAGAAATTCGTTCCTTGTTTGTGCTATAGTCGGAATTTTTTGCCTCAACTTGATTGACTTGTGGTAATTCGACTTCACTGTCGGAACTAGAAGAATCTGATTGTTTCGTTTCTATTAGAGGCTGTTTTTCGTTATCTGCCTGTAAAAGTTGTTAATGAGAATAATACACCAAACAATTTGTTAGATTACTTACCTTGGCATGGTAATCTTTTTAATCACACTGAAAATTACTTAATTGTAATAAGTCTTTTAACGTGACTTAATTGATTAATTTAAACCATGTCAGCTCACTTTCATTCGTAACTGATTTGCATATATTACAATTTACATTTTAAATGAAAGAAAGATATAGCAGATTTTTCTTAGGGCAAAACAATAATAAAACAAACCTTTCTGGAGGCATTATGTTCTTCCTCAGACGTCTCTGAATTGCTAATTGAAGAGTTGACATTCTTTTTAGATCCACTAGTTCTAGCCTTTCCTTTGGATTTTGAAATTACTTTCATATTTGAATCCTTAGTCTTGCTAGAGGATTTCAGCCTCTTTCTAGATGCTTTTTGTTCCGTAAGAAGATTGATACCTGATATTTGTTCTTCTAGACTATGTCTGGTTAATGCAGGCACAAGTTTTTTAGTAGTTGGTGGTGACTCAAGGCGCTTGCGCTTATTTTTTTTCAGTTGTTCATACTCAGGCTCTGATGCAGAACTTGTATCTGACATATCATTTACCAAATTACTTTTTGGAGACATAGAAACTCGCTCCTTGTTTCTTACATTGGATGTGTGTTCTAATTTCGCTTGTATGGGTTGTGGTAATTCACCATATGAGTCTTCGGCTTCAGTCTTTAGAGGCATTGGAACTTGAGCCCTGTTGGTTTTAAATGGGGTGCTTGTATACTGTATTGACTTGGCAGGCGTTATTTTGTGTCCTAAGCTGTCACGTGTCTGTAAAAGTTATTAGAAGTTACTAGCTTTGTCACGTTTAAAAACTCTCATTTCTTAGATAAACATGAGATTAGGCTACCCACATTGCTCCATATTACTTATTTTAAGAGTATGCATATATTATATATTTTTAGACTCTAGATTGATCTTTTCAGGTTTAAAATATTATAAATGATATTATGCTACACTAACCTTAGAATTTTGCAAGTCAAAAGCTTGCGAGATGTTAAAACTTGATTGATTTAATGCATCAGAACTATGCCTTACTGTTTTCATTTTTGATTTTAACAAGTGTATTCCATCTTGGGGACTAGAAATTGAGTCCCCTTTTAAGCGCTTGCGTTTTTTCTTTGACGCTGAACTTTTAGAATTTGTATTTTCATCTTCATCTGCGACATAAAGTGATCCATTATAAATGCTTTTCTTTGAAGTTTTCTTAATATTTTCCGTTTTGTTTAAATCAAATTTCTTATCTGAATCGGTTCTTGACAACTCATCAGCTTTCGGAAAGAGTTTTTCTAGGTTATCTCTTTCTCTTGAGAGTCTTATTTCATTATCATCTTTCTCCTGCTTTACTTTGACTGGAGACAAAATATATTTACTGGTCCTATTCACTTTTTCACTAAATGTAGGGTCATTTTCTGTCTCCTTTTTTACTTTTGATGGAGTAGTAGACACGTGGGCTTCATCCTCAGAATTTCTCTCTATCTTAATTTTTTTAAGTGTAAGTGCCTCGCTACTTAAATCATGGCTGTCATTTTGAAATTTTGACCGTTTCTTTTGTGATACATTCTTAGTTTGTTGAGAGACCAATTTAGATATTAAATCTTGCGTATCAGAGGTGTTTTGTTTCTTCGTTTTCACTTTATCTTTTGATTTTGGAGGAGTATATATACTTGAATTATCCCATGACGGTTCATTAAAGATAGGTTCTTTCTTAATTTTAATTTTAGAAATGGTCTCGGATAGTATATCACTGATTAGTTCATTTTTTCTTTTTTTAACCTTACTAGGTGATTTATTTAAATTGGGGGATTCAGTTTTGATCATATTTCCTTTACTGCAAACAATTATTTTTTATTCATTCAAACACTGGCCACTGTTTGGCAGGTATTCATAGTTTCCTTTGAATTTCAATTTGTACTGAAATTGGGTGGTCTAAAGTAAGCTATCTTCAAAGTATCTAACAGCAAGTACAATATAGTCGAAAACTTCAATTACGACTCGTAACTGGTAAGGCGAGGTGATTCAAAATATATTACACTAAAATATATACTAGTATCTCGTATAAGACTTTAAATAAAAAAGCATTTGCAATGTAATGCAAGACCACTAATCTTGGGGATCACTACCACTACACTAGCAGCTAGCAGGGATGCAAAAATGTGGTTAGAATACCCATCCATGTTGATAAGACAACAAATCTTCTTCTTTTCTGATTTTTGGGATTCGATTAGGAGAACTGTCTACGAAATATCAAATGTTTTATTGGTGCTGACTTAGTTACTTCGTTGTTGGGTTGTTGCTTAAAGGTCAAGAGCCTATTTAACTAACTTAATTGAGCATTTTATTCTTAGATTACTTGTCTAAGACTCTATTCCTTTTTCTGCAGATTAATAAGGACACAAATAAACTGACCGTTAGTTTGGGAAGAAAACGTTGCCCGTACCGCATCAGAGGGCTTCAGAGCTGCACGCGCATTACATTGTTCTTCTATGGGCTTAGCCACTAAAATCACACCATCTTCTCTTGATGCCAGTGCCTAGGCACTCTTACGCGTTATAAGATCCTTTACACAAATAGTGCACTAAATAAAAATCGGCCTTTACCATTGGTCGATTCGCATGGCCCTCCGCTCGCTTCGCTCGCTACGGGGGCGCACGAAAAGTAAACTAACCAGGTGCTAACCCAATCTAACCCAAGACATACCCAAAATCAAGAAAAAAAGCTGTTTAGAAACATAATCTTAAAAAAATAATAAAAAAAGCGACGGAGTTCGAACCCGCGTTTTCCAGGTGAGACCCAACGATCTAGACCTCTACACCACGAGAGCTCTTGATAGAAATCGATTGCATCACGCAGACATATCGTAATACGAGATGGATCGACCAATAGGA
Organism: Pissodes strobi; assembly: GCA_016904865.1. Classification (NCBI taxonomy): domain Eukaryota; kingdom Metazoa; phylum Arthropoda; class Insecta; order Coleoptera; family Curculionidae; genus Pissodes; species Pissodes strobi. The sequence goes on from MU182826.1 coordinate 192,781, forward strand.
GAGGTCGATTTTTACATAGTGCACTATTTGTGTAAAGGATCTTTAAACGCCACTCTTACGTGTTGGTCTCCTGATGTTGTTAGGCGGAGTGTATTGCGTGTTTTGTTTAATGTTATGGATTTGTGTTAATGGGTTAGTAATATTTTTGGTTTTTTTTGTATGGGTTAGTTTTATTTTTGGGTTTTTTGATGTTTTTGTGGCATCGGCACAACATAATATACTATGGCACCGGTAAGCATTTAAGCACAATGCACCGCGCCTCGGTCATTGAAATAATTTTCGCTGCTCTGATTGGTCTAGACCGAGCGCAGGTACGTTTTGCCACAGTTGACAGAAACGCGGTGCAATATGCCCTACTAAAACGAAGTGCATATTGTGTGACTTTGCCATGCGCTAGTACATGGTACATGCTGTTTGTTTAGCTTTTTATTTCATATTGCTCAATTATGTCAATAGTTTTATCGTATCCTATGCCAGGATGGCCGAATGTCGGCAACAAATAAGTTATTTCACAGGGCCCTCCGCTCGCTTCGCTCGCTACGGGGGCTTAACAAACAGGAACTAACCAAGTGCAAACCAAAACTAACCCAAGAAGTTCCCAAAATCAAGAAAAAACTTTTTACAAACATAACCTAAAAAAGATTGACACTTCCGTTTCGTCTTCGGTCGAGAGTGCACGTGTCGGGTATCGGCCATTTTGTTCCAGCTGCATATACATATATGTTAGTTTTGGGAATTCATGGTGAACGTTCAGGGACTGGGTAGTTTTCTCCCCGAATAAGATACGGACGTCCAGCCGGGGGATTGAGCCCCGTGCATGCTAGAGATTTTTATGTTTGTGAACGTCCAGCCGGTGGTGTTCGAACCTTAAAACAGGCCGTGCATGTACAAGTCGGGGCCCCAGGGGTACATACTCGACATACTGGGTGCCCTAAAAATAGTATCTCTATCCATCAGGTGTAACTAATCTGGGATGGGTCGCCCCAGCTCTTACTAAGCCGGATAGAGGTCTTTTCTGGCTGAATTTTCGAAAGAAAAAGGCCAACAGAGAGTTGTACTACTACTATAACCTAAAAAAGAATTAAAATAGCTTAGCACTAACGGTGATCGAACCAGCAACCTTCGCATCACAAACATACTATCTAACCACTGCCATTAAGACTGTTGGAAGCGATCCAGTGTACCGCGAACAAAAGGGTAATTTTGCCCATTCGATCCCACATTGAAGGGGACATGGCATATTTCACCGCGTTTCAGTCAAGTGTGGCAAAACGTACCTGGGCTCGGTCTAGACCAATCAAAGCAGCGAAATGATTTCGTTAACCGAGGCGCGGTGCATTGTGCTTAAATGCCACCGGTAAACTGAAAGCTCATTAGGTGTCGTGCTAGGTCTAGCTCTAAGTAAGTAGTCCTGGTGGCTAAAGCCGCAAGCCGTAGGGTCAAATAGAAGAATAAAAGAGGATGAAGAAATATTAGGTTAGGTAATATTATAACCTTCAAATAGAAATATTTGATTTGAATCTTCAAACATTATAAAAATGACTGAAAAATACAATAAACGTAAGTGATGATTATTACAAGGCAGTTACAGTGGTGGAAATTACACTATTTTTAAAACATTTTATTTATATTAGGACAACATACCCTTCAAGATGCCGGAGAAATCCCAAGTGAGAATGAAGATGGTTCAGAATACGAGGACGAAGTACCCTTCTTTGAAGACTCCTCAGAAAGTGAGCCTGAACTTGACTGCTGTCGTTGGGACAATGATACTAAAATAATCTCTACTCTTACTGCCTCAAATAGTATTACTGGCTGTAAGTTCCTTAATGTTTGTTTATCCATTATCCGTACTGTTTTCAGCATATTTGATCGAATAATAGCCGAAAGGATGTGAAGATTGCAAATCTTCAGGAGTTTTATCTTAACGAATTTTTAGGTCATCTAATGGCAACTTGTGTAAATGATCCCGAAACCCAGTCAGCGAAAAAAATCAAACTTCATCCGAACCTTAGGCCAGAACTTACATCATCATTAACGGACCTACAGAACAATTGGAAGGAAAATATTCCAGTTTTGACTGAAAATTTAGAAATAATTACTAATCCATTCAAAGCATGCATTGCTAAAGACTTGCTTGACAATGCCACATTGCTTGATGAATTGAGGATAGAGTTCTACGAAGTTTATTTTAATTGCCGGAATATGGACCTTTATGAATTTTTTCTGTCCAAAGATTTACAATATCTCATTTCATCAGACCGAATTAAAATGATTTATGACTTTTTAAAGCATGATGTTATGAAGTGGGTAAGTGAAATACATGCTATATACATGTATAGCAGACAGCTTAGACAGAATCGATTAGATCCACATTAATTGCTATTTACAATGATATGATGTTTTTTCAGGTTGCTACTATAACAGGTTACGATTTGACGCATATCTCTGCCACCTGTAGTTTATACAGTAACACTGATTATCTTTTAGTGCATGATGACCTAAGGGATGACAGAATGGTTGCGTTTATTTTATATTTAACTGACGAGTATGGTTGGCATAAAGGCGATGGTGGCACTTTACAGTTGTTTGCAAAAGATGAAAATGGCCAGCCTTCTGATGTTGTTAGAGATATAGTCCCTGCTAATAATCAGTTAATATTTTTTCCAGTAACGAATGATTCTTATCATCAGGTAAGACGAAAATGAGTAATTTCAGCATATGGAAATAATTACTCTTTGAATTTGGAACTTGTAATTACATTTGGAAGTGTGGCTGTATGAGGGATACATGTTCAAGTTGGGCTTGAATTTGAAGCAATATTAATGAACAATTTACATTATAGTGGTTACTTTAAAATATTGTTGTTTCTAGGTTGCT
>MU182826.1:200660-237944 GCA_016904865.1 Pissodes strobi
TTTACATTATAGTGGTTACTTTAAAATATTGTTGTTTCTAGGTTGCTGAAGTGACTAGTTTAAGCAAGTACAGGTTGTCTATTAATGGTTGGTTCCATACTAAGAAACCTCATGTTCATGAGGCACCAATTTTTCCTTCTCTAAAAGATGGCTTATACAGCCAAAATTACAGACACTCAAAGTTGGTAGATATTAATTTGGAATCGTGGATCAATGATGAGTACCTGGATACCAAAACGATTAAAATGATCCAGAAGCATATCGAGGAAAGTTCGGAAATATCCTTGCAAGGCTTTTTTAAGAAGGAATCGTTTGAAGAAGTTCTCCACAATCTGCAACAGAGCGGTAAGTTACTACTTATTGATCTCTGCAATAAATATGATATATTGTGAAATTTTGTCAAACTTGCAACATTGTAATACTCTTCAGTAACTTGTATCTGGACTGAACGATATTTGTGATAATTTCTAGATATTAACTGGAAAAAAGTCGGGCCTGTAAATAGGTATAATTATGAAGTAGCCGACATGGCAATGCTGCCACATGTATTAGAACGATTTCTGGACTTGTTCCAGTCTACTCAAATGTTCAGACTGTTGCAACGATATACCGACTTGGAACTGGACGATGAAAAGGCCTCGATGAAGTTTGAGTTGCAGAGGTGGACCCCCGGAAATTATGCGGTAGGTGTCTGGTTACTTCGCCAATCCTAATCTTGTTTATATTTTGCCCTATGTCATATATAAGAACATTTCAATATGTAGCTAAGGTGTGGTGATTAAATATAGGACAGTCCGTGAGAAACAGTTGAAACTGTTACATATACTTCCGACACAGCGGATGCTGCAAGATTACGACTTTTTTGTAATAAACCTTTATTTCAGTTATTGACTGAATATGATTGGAAGGCAAAGAACGAGCTAGACCTTCTAATATATTTCTGTTGCAAAAATAGCTCCGACGTCATAGGAGCAAGGACTCACTATGTTACCATAGAAGATGAAGTGCAGAATGCTCTAATTACCATCGAGCCAGAAGAAAATAGTTTGAATATAGTGTACAGGGATTCAGCTAGGTTTACCAAATATTTTAGCAAGCAAAGCAAATGTCAGTGTTTTTATGCCTTGATTTGTTCTTACTCGGAATAAAGGTAAGAATTTATGGTGGCCTCATTTTTGTTCCATGTGCCAAGTTAATATGGTTATTATGTTCCTATTAAATAAAACAGTATATCATTATTTTATCATCAACATTTAATAACACTAATATTTTAAGCACATAACATCAATAAAAAACAACTTTTACCAATAATACATATATTTAATCACTTAAAAACTAGTGCCCTCCACGGAGCAGTTCTCATCAACGTAGGAACCAAACTTAAATGAGTAAAACTATTTAACATGATGAAGGTTTTTAACATCTGAATAAGGCCTGTTTACGTTTCAAAAATTAACAACTAAGGAAGAGAGAATTAGTTTTATTTCATTTGTAAAATACAAACCTGTTGTTTCTGATGATGATGTTTTTATGGCAACAGTTTGTATTCCCAGCCTAAGTCACTAGAATCTTGGATTAGGTGTCAAGAGTCCTCAAAATGAGCGCAATGTGATCGTGTAGATATGTCCAGATTGTGCAATCATTGTGCTAACTTGGTTTGAATGACATTTTATTCAAGTAATACTTTCGGGTAAAATGACACAGTGTTCACTTCTTGTTTTTCTGCATGTTTTGTCGCTGTTGCTCAAATTTTTGTATGTAAGAAGTAGCAGGTTCTTTTATAACTAGTGTTTTCAGGTGGTAATATGGAGGGGTAAATTTGAGATGTTTGTGGAATTCACCACAACAATGACTACTTGTTTTCCCTTCGGGTTGTCAGTGCATCTGCTTAGCAGGTTCAATCCGGTTTTGATACTAACCGAAACAGTAAACGAGTTTAGAAGAAATATCAGTTGCAAAAAATAAGAAACAATGTTGTGATTTGGAACCTTCGGCATAATACACTAAAAGAGAGTTTTATCCACAATACCGAAACATAATTTTTGCAGTCGACGCGCTTTTCGCTAATCATGTTAGCATCATCAGGAGATGATTTTAAAATCTCCTGATGATACTAACATGAAAGTAAGGACTATTTCGATATGACTGTTAAAATCATTAAATCTCCGAAAAACTTTATTGTTTATCCTCTTAATAAGCTTACCACCCAGGATTTTCCAGCTGCAAATAAAACTGCTGACCATTTTCTTTCGAGCATGGAAAAATTGACCTAAATTTGAAACTAAATATTTTCTTATCCAGACATAATGTCGACTTACGGTTTTTAGTGATTACTCGATTTATCCCTTAGGAAAAACGCAACAATGCAATAATTTGAACAAAAAACATTAAATAAAAAAAGATGAAAAGTGAAAAAAGAAGGAAGCAAATTAAGAAAAGCGAAAGAGACTAGAAAAAAAAACGATAAAAGGCAGGCAACGAATTTAAAGCTACAATTTTCTAGTGGTATATTAAAGATTGGCTAAACCAAAGATCTGTATGTATCTTTGGCTAAACATATGTTGCAAAAGGAAAAATGCCTGCAGTAACTTTCGTCACGCAAGTATAAAGTATAGGAAATTATTCAAAAAATATGCTTATTTACTTTTAAAACTATTTTATCTTATATAGTGTCAGAATATTGAGTGAAATAATAAATATTGCAGCTCCGGTATGCCGAAAGTACGGTATACCGACTACAATCAGGCTCAGGTAAAGCGAAAATCGTGTAAAAACAAATTTAAAAACGCCAAGATTTAATATAGATTTAATTTTCAGCATTTGAAATTTGACACGTTATAACATACTTTTCGCATTGCTACGGTATTTTTATCACGGGCAATGTGCAAGTAATATGGCAGTTTCAAGTAGGCTCTGGGCGGCCATTATGTTGTCGATTATTCAATTGATTGGCTAGTTGTTTGTCCACGGCCTCCTATTCGATACATTATACTTCATAATAAGAGATATACCGTGACAATGTAAAAAGTTTAATATTTTAAATGCTAATATTTCTCATTCAATCGTTTTTTTTTTCAGATTTAAATTTAATTTAGATTAGGTTATATACGTTATTAATCGCAGTGAAAATAGTATGTAAAATATATTGAGACGTTTAAAAATGTTCGGAATCAACCCAAAATAAATAATAATCGCGATTTATAAAAAAAAAACGAATTAAGATAGGAAAGTGCGGTTTCACTGACCAGTAGTGAAAACTACATGCTATTGAAATTGGAGCAAAAATCATCGTCTTCTTTGACACTCTGTATAAAAAATCCCACATTGCGAGAAGGGGCAGATCTATTAACCATTAAAAATCAGAAATCGATATCGTGTCTGGTTATGAAAATATTTAGTTTTAAATTTAGCCGAAATTTTCCTTGCTCGAAAACAAATGGCCAACAGTTTATTATATTCAGGCATACTTAGATTGCCAAGGATGAAAATAATGGTCCAATAGAGGACTGCTCAAAGTATACACCAATTTCTCTACTGCCAATAATATCCAAGATTTTCAGTCAATTATGAAATCGCAAGTTTGTCCACGTTTTGAGGGATGGTTCCTCCCTGAAACGAGGACGGACTTGACAGATGTATCTCTCCTGGATCTAATTGATGATATTCTTGTTGCAAACGATTTTGATGACCACGGTGTACTGCTTATAAATTCATATCTCTCCTATCGCTCTCGGTATGTCGTCTGCATCTGCTCCCACTTCGTTCCTAATCTATGTCAACGATATTTAAAATTTTCAAGAGGAGTCAAATTTCATTCTGTTTGCGGATGCCACGACCTGCTGCGCGAGCTATGCTTTCAACTATCGGAGATTGACACATCAGGTGCCAGGAACGTTGAAACTTTTTTTTTAGGAGTCCTGTTAGTGTTTTCTGTCTGGCACTTTACAATTTTGTATGTTTATTGCCAATAAACCTTATCTATCCAAGGTTTATTTCGATCATGTAAGAATGTAATACCTGTTCAATATGGGTACAGCAGAAAGTGAAAAATGTACATGACCGTTACCTCTCTTGGTATTTGAACACTTAGTTGTTAATTCTGAAACTACCCAATAAAGGTACGCATTTAGTTGCCTCTATTGAAGGATAGTTGAAGTCCTTAAAGGCTTTCGTTTGTATTTTGACGCCCACTTACTGTTTAGAACCTTCAGCAATTAAAATATTATAAGGTTCCTCTTTTCATTAAAATTTCCAAAATCACTATTTTAATAAAGCTTTTCAAAACCTGTACTATTGAACTAATCTCATAGAAAGTTTTCTACAAGTGTTAAATTAATTGTGATAACAGCTTTTCCGTACCCTGTAGCTAGGAGTCAAAATATAAATGGAAGCCCCACATCGGGTAATAATAGACATTGCAACTCGAACATACTTATTCAGTGGCTCCCGCAATGGAAATTCGCATGAAAACGTGGCCAGATAACAGTATAGTGTTCTTTTGAAAACATTTTACAATAGTTCTGTATTTTGTGATGAATAAAGTACACTTTTTAATTTATTTTGTAAATGACCCGAAAGCATAGAGTCGTCACATCATAGATAATAGACACAATAATCACTGTTTTGCCACTAAAAGTAAGCAACATCAAATACTTTTCTATGAATAATCAATTATGCTGAATTTTATCATCTGTAAAAATCAGTGAATTTTCCGCCTTTTATGTGTGAAATATTAAAATTTCAACTGCTTAGAAATATCGAATTTTCACAAAAGTGCATCTGCGACTTATTAAAACAAATCCACTGCGACCTCCCTACGCTTTCCTCAAATTATGCCCCAAGAACCCCACACTTTTATTTCAATTAAGCTTATTCATCATATTCTTGTACACAGGGTGATTTACAGTGAGCACTCAATCGTTTTAGGGCGACTAGCTGGTCTGAACATTGGCAGACTTCGTTTATGTCCAGTGTCCCACAGACGTTATGCTGCAATTGCAGGTCATATATATCTTTCATTAGATTGTCTGCTTAGTATACATGTTTCCAATCTAAAGCTGGCTAATCACTACCCGCTGCTTGACAAGTAGCGAGTAGTGCGTAGCCGGCTTAAAGAACTTGCGAGAATGTGGGCAAAAAAATCGCCGACAAGTTACTAATGAGGCACATACGTCTTGTATACCAAATACTAAACGAATTTTATTGAGAAACAAATTGCATAATATGTTCTATGTCGCTATCAAGGTCTCACATGTGCACATGTCACCCTGTATGTATAAAACCTATCCTAAATTCAAAAATTACGAGTCAAACATCCACGTATCTTCATATCATGCAATCACAGCCGTTTTTTTTGTGTATATAATCAAGATTTCCCTATCTTAATATATTGAGGCCCTTAATGTCTTATCAAACTACATGCTTTAGGCCCGATTTTGTCTTACCGCTTGTTAAGTTTGCCACCAGCATCTCGCCTTCTATGCCCATCAAATTTTGAAACGATGCGCATGAGTTCCATAGTGACACAATCGCAGCTAAACTGCGCATACTCGCTAGTGTCAAATTATAACGATATTATTGCTCTGGCAAATACCGTCAGGCTGGTTGAACCGGACTTGAAAACAATGACAGTTGTGCGGACAGCATTACGATTGTAATTTAGGTGTAAGATTTAGTCATAGCGTAAATGTGGCAACAGAGCCAGGGTATGATGGTCGGCGTGCTGTAAAGAACTCGGATTTTCTGTCTTATTATTTCGCCATATTTAAGTGAATAAACGTGAGTTCATGGCGTTGCGGCAAAAAGCATCTACGAATTAAGTGCTTGCGGGAGTGAAACTCGTTGTGTTTTCGATCGTTGTGACTCCGAAAACCCCGGTAGTACACAGGAGGAGCGAAAGCGTAAATCGAATTTTTTTATCAGCCGCCAAGCTCGTCTGTCGTGAAGTACACAGGAGGAGCGAAAAAAGGGCATCTTTGTTGTCAGTATACAAGGAAGGGGATGTGGCTCAGAATTTTCATAAGTGGAAACAGCAATTCCAAATTTATTTGTTGACCAGTGGCATCAAAGACAACAAAAAAGTGGCCATTTTGTTACGTTGTCTGGAAACCAAAGGACAGGAAGTATTCAATACTTTGGCAATATCGGAAGAGGATAGGGGGAAATGGGATAAAATTTTGGAACACTTAGAGACTCATTTCAAGCCCAAAGAAATTGAGTCAATAAATAGGCACTTGTTTCACACTAGGAAACAGAAAGAAGGAGAAACTATCGACATATTTCTGACAGATCTGAAAATGTTAAATATGAATTGTAACTTTGGAGAATTGCCCGATAGTTTAATACCTGATCGAGTTGTTTGTGGCATACTGGTCAAGAGAGTGCGAGATCCTTTATTGAAAGAAGCCAATTTGGATTTGACCAAATGCATAACCATTTACGGGAATGAGGTCCAAGCAATTGAATCAAGACACAGGTGATGTCCATGCCATCAGAAGAGAAGAAAATATAGTTGAAGAGTGCCTAGAAAGGAATCGAAGAAATAGAAAATAGAAGAGAAGCCGATGTCTAGCCTAGAAGCAAAAGTGCAGCAATTGTAACGCATACAATCATTTTGAAAAAGTGTGTTCACAACGGAAGAAAGACCACATGGTCGTGGAACACGATCCTAGACAAGATCAGTGCCAACATGGCGTCTCGAGTGAAAGTTCCGATGATATATATGTTAGATCTCTTTCAGGTACTGAAAAGTTTGTTGGCAGTATCAGTGAGTAGATGCAAACAATTCGAATAAGAGGCAAATACAGTGTCTGCAAAGTAGATACAGGTGCAGATGTGAATGTCCTTCAGCACGTGAGCTGAAGGTTAAAATTAGACCTTCCCAGGTGATGGGATCGAAAATTTGTGTTTCTGGAGAAATGACTATATCATGTGCAATAAATAGTATACAGCATAAGTTGGACTTCCAAATTGTAGATTTGGATGTCCCTTGTATAATTGGTTTGCCTTGTACTGAAAATTTCAAGTTATTGAAGAAGTTACATGTTTTGCAAGGTAAAACTTCTTTGAATGAGTTGCTGGAACAACATAACCATCTTTTTGAAGGACTTGGTGAGCTACAGAGGACATATCAAATTAGACTGAGACAAGATGTCATACCAGTATCTCAACCACCAAGGAAAATACCAATTGGCCTACAAGATCAAGTGAAAAAAGAGTTGGACCGAATGGGAAAAATGAGAGTGATAAGAAAAGTTACGGAACCTACTGAGTGGTATCGCTTCGTTTGTGCCTGGATCCCAATGTTCGAGAACGCGACCAGTTGCCAACTTTTGAAGAGTTAGCCTCAAGCATGCCAGGAGCCAACGTATACTCCATTCTGGACGCTAACAAAGGGTTTTATCAAATTAGGTCAACTTTTCATGCTGGCAGTTTTGGGAGGTACGCATACCAACGTGTGCCTTTGGGGCTTTGTTCTGCACCAGAAGTGTTTCAACAGAAGTCCCAAAATTTGTTTGGAGATCTGCAAGGAGTGGAGGTGTACATTGATGATATTCTAGTTTGCGGACGAGATGACCACCACAACAGAAGGTTAACAGCGGTGTTGGAGAGAGCTCACGAAGCAAACATCCGCTTCAACAGGAAGAAGTGCCAGTTTGGGGTTTCAAAAGTGAAATATGTTGGTCATGTGTTTAGTAGTGAAGGTTTAAAGCCTGATGATGACAGCCTGCAAGCCTAGGGCCAAGAAACAGTTACAAACCATTTTGGGTATGGTAACTTATGTAAATAATTTGTCAGATGTGACCCATTCGATGAGACAACTTTTAAAAAATTATGTAGAATTTTTATGGACTGATAAACATGATTCAGATTTTGCAAAGCTAAAGGAATTATGAACCCGAACTCCAGTATTGAAATTTTTTGATAAACAGAACAAAATTGTTCTCTCTGTTGACAGTAGTAGCAAGGGTTTGGGTGCTGTTGACACCAACACAAATTGAGAAGGAATTGCTCGTTATAGTGCAAGGTTGTGAACGATTCCACCAATATATTTCTGGTAGAGTAGTGCAGATAGAAGCAGACTCTTATTGGCTGATGTTCTGTCTCGCTCATATTTAGGATCTGATGATGGTCTTTCGGACATAGATTTCGATATTAATGCTCATTTGTGTATGGTAGTCACTAATTTATCATTTACTGATAACAAAATGGATGTTTTCATTAGAAATACGACTATTGATTCTGATTTGTCTTTGATTGTAAGTTACATACAGAATGGTTGACCAAATTATGAAAAATTCCAGATCATGTAAAATTTCATCATTCCATCAAAGATGCATTATTTTTTGTGGAGGGTCTACTTTTTAAAAATAATGTTGTGGTGGTACCAGAAGGTTTCAGATCAGAAATGTTAAGGCAAGGAAATAGAGGCTGTAGTTAGAAATTGTAGTACTTGTTGTAAATTTCAGACAAAAAACATAGCTAAGTATTTTAATGTTGAGGGAAGTGTGTGTTGATATTTTTTATTACAAAACTAAATCTTACACCCAAATCCTGACAACAAATTCCATTCGCTTGGATAAGTGTGATAGTTGCAATAATTAGCAGGCTATTTACTGAAAAACGCTTCATCCCTGTGCAAGTATTAAATGTTTCAAAGCATCATCATGGGGGCACACTTTATGAAGTTCTTTTATTGATATTTATCGTAGCAATGTAGGATATTATAAAAGCCAATCTAATAACAATTTTAAGACAGACCACAAGATATGTTACATCAGCACCTGAAGCATCATTATACTGCCGATAAACTTAACAAGCGATTAAAAAGCTAGGCCTCAACCCATGCTAAAATCATCTTAACCATGGCGAGGATATTTATTTGTTTAAACACACTACAGTATCGACATTTGAAAAATATGTTTTAAGTTGTAGTTTCTATGTAGCATATAAATGTCAGTCTTGTAGAATTCCCCTGACCATCACAGCCTTTAAGCAAACTTCTTTCAACCTTATACAGGGTGTCGCAAATTGAAGAAGTTTGTGTTGGTAGCAGCTCGTACTTATTAGTATACTAATAAGCGGGTTATTAACCCATCCACTTCTAATTGGGACATGCTCCGTGTGTTTAACGCCAGTTATTGTTGAACTCGTGCTTATATTTGTTATTTTTCAAGTCACCGTTAAAATGTGGCAAGAAATTTACATTTATCGTAACAGGATGTAAAATGATGTTGTGTACTTGCGGTATAGGATCTATTATGTTATAGTTCTGTAAATAGGGCACCAACGTTTTGTAGTCCATCGTCAGAGGTACGTAATACGAACCTTTCGTATGAAGGACGAATATCGGAACGTTGAAGTTGGTATCGCTGGGGTTTTGTGCGATTAGGCCGGGGGAGAACCTTTGTAATGCGTCGCTACGTGGCGTATCGAGTTTGTGTTGGCTACTGGCGTCGTTGCAGATGTCCGGCGGCGTTTGTCTGTTGATAATTTCGGTTTCGGATATCCTTGTGCAGGGTTCGCTGCTGGGCGGAGAACTCTGGTTGGAACTGGAAATAAAATAACATCCTAATTGTATTTTGAATTAAATAATGGTCATTATACAGATTGAATGTTTTTCTTTATATTTAATGCTAATCACTCTCGTTAGGTCTAAAATCGATACATCCCTGAAAAAAAATCGGTTGGATCATTAGTTTCGTGATATGTTGTTAGGTTAGCACAGAGTATAGACCATAGACTGTCCAGCTGCCACCGAGTTTTAATCGCATAAATACAAATATTTATCACAGATGCTGTAGAAATTAATATCTGGCCAAAAAATCATCGATAGATCATTTTGTTGCCATAAAATTAACGTATGACTGTCATAGCAATACCAACTATAAAATATTACTAGCAGCTAAACCCCACGCAAAACAAGCCCGAACTTCACGCATTGCTCTCCGCTCGCTCCGGGCGCTTATTTGTATCGAGCGTACGAGATCCCGACTTTTTATAGCGCGACTATAATAGAAATGTGCAGGCTTTTCTTATTTTTGGTTAGTTGCTGTTCTCTGAACTCAAGTAGCGAGCGGAGGGCCATGCATGGACTGTACAAATATTTGGAGAAACGTAACGGGGGGTATTGTGGCTAACATTTATATTCTTCTTCTTCTTTCCTCTTCCTCAGCCATTTGAGGCTTCTTCCAATGATTTCCATGTCGATCTTTACTGGGCGGTCTGGATCAAATTCTTTTCCGCATGTCATTGGATGTCGTCTCTCCATCTCGTCTGTGGGCGTTCGACACTTCTCTTTGACTCTCTTGGTATCCAATGCATCAGGGTTTTCGTCCATTTCGAGTTGTTTCTGGCTACGTGGCCTGCCTAACTCCACTTCAATCCCGCTACTTTTTCAATGATATAGCAAACTCCTGTTCTTCTCCTGATGTCTTCGTTACGTATCCTATCTCTCAGGGTTACTCCTAGTATTGCTCTCTCCATCGCCCTTTGAAAGACCCGGAAGAGGGTTGCACTGTTTGCTGTGAGTGTCATTGTTTCGAGTCCATATATCGCCACTGGCAGGACGCATGTATCTGCAGATTTGTAGAAATGGTCGGCTGACGAAGGATGTAGCTGAGGTTCCCAAATGCCATCCAGGCGAGGCCGATTCGTCGGATGATCTCTGCGGTTCGATTTTCTCTCCCAAGTTGAATGTTATGCCCCAGATAGATATACTGATTAACTACCTCCAGAATGTGGTTCTCAATGGTGACTATAATGTCATCTGGACTCATGAGTTTGGTCTTTTGAAGGTTCATTTTGAAACCAACAGCTTGGAAGGCATCCTTGAGTTCTTGGATCATTGCTGATAATTCGTTTGGATCGTTGCTGAACAAGACAATATCATCTGCAAAACAGAGGTGGTTGAGACGTTTTCCGTCTATGTTGACGCCTTTCTACTTCAAGGATGGACACTTGAATACGTCCACCAAAGCCAAGGTGAACAATTTCGGTGAAATTGTGTCCCCTGCCCAACGAAAACTCTTCCAGTTATCCAGTCTTCATCAATTTTTACATGCAGTGACGCGTTCTCGTAAATGTAGCGGATTAGGTTTGTATATCTGGAGTCAATACAGGCAATGTTCATCGTTCTCACCACTGCCTAGGTCTCGATCGAGTTGAACGCTTTCTGGTAGTCTACAAAGATCATGTGAAGCGGAATGTTGTACTCCGTACATTTCTCTATCAGGGTGCGTACTGTTTGAATATGGTCGGTTGTGCTGAAACCCTTTCTGAATCCTGCCTGTTCAACTGGCTGATAAAAGTCGAATTTCTGGCTCAGGCGATTTGTTGTGATTTTTGTTAACAACTTATAGAAGATAGACAGCAGGCTGATGGGTCTGTAATTTTCCATGTTCGTATTGTCACCTTTTTTGAAGAGAAGAATGACCTCTGCATTTTTTCAGGAATCTGGAATCCTTTCTTTATCAAGACATTTATTCAGTAGAATTAAAAGGGCTTCTTTAAGTGTCTCCCCTCCAATTTTTATCATCTAGTTCGTGATCTGGTCCACCTGGAGCCATACAATTTTTGAGTTGTTTTACTAGCTCGTTATTATCTATGGGCTCTAATTGATAGCCGTTTTCACTTTTTTGTTCAGATCATTGTATGTGGGTGAGTTTTTGTCAGTGTTTTTTCGTTCATCTATAAGGTTTTTTGTTTCAGGACTGAATTTTGGATTCTCCTGTTTTTGAAGTGCACTCACTTTCTTTACTGCTGTTCGAACTCTGTTAGTAATTTTGGTTGGGTGCTCGTCTAATTCCATTTCTCGCAATGCTTCTGTTGGTTGTAGCTTCTTGTCGATATATCGGTTATATTCCCCTTCTTTTTCTCTTCACTCCCTTATGACGGGACGGGTTTTCCTGTCTATTAGACGTTTTCTCCCCAGTTGGGTATTGATATGTATTTTGGCCCTGATCAGCCTGTGGTCACTGCCTGTGTTGAAGTGATTTATGACCCATACATCTAAGCACATTCTTTCTGGCTTTTTTCTTGTAAAATGGCACGTTCTTTGTTGCGGAAGTTTATTATCGTTTATTCTCTTTTGTTTCGTGTTTCAAGTCCAAAATTCCCACTAAAGGGAGAGTCCGTGGGGGACTTTGCGCCTATTTTGGCATTAAAGTCGCCGACTATAATGGAGAATGGGGTGTTTTCCGTGTTCTTTGCTGTTGCAAGATCCTCGTAGAACTGTGCCACTTCTTCCTCGGTTGAGGTGGAAGTCGGGCACAAATGAACTGGATGTTAAACATTAATTTGGTTCAATTTCAGTACGGCGCCGGCGTAGATCACCCTGTCTAAAAAGCGGTTTACTGGACGCTCGATAGGAAAATGCCTCCGGGGCGCCACCAAACAAAACTAACCCAAATTTATAAAAAGAAACAACAAACATAACCTTAAAAAAAATAAAAAGCGTCTTGCCACCGACGGGAATCGAATGCGGGACGCCATAACGGACACTTATCTATTCCATACCGCATCAGAGTTGCGCGCGCATAACATTGTTGACTTAATATTACACTTCACGCACGGTCCTCCGCTCGCTTCGCTCGCTGCGAGGGCGCAACCAAAATAAACTGACCAAAACTAACCCAAGGCATGCTCAAAATGAAGAAAAAACTCTTTACACATAATATTAAAATTAAAAAAAATACATGTCGCCACTGGAATCGAACCCAAGCTGCCGCATCGCAGACGCAGCAGCATCCAACCACTGAGGGAGCTAAGCACCAGTTTGCAGCAATTCGCTAGACCCAAAAAATATGGTGTTTGTCAACAATGTAATGCGCGCGCAACTCTGAAGCCTTCTGATGCGGTACGGGGAACGTCTATTATATCGGACACACAGGATCGTACCACTAGACCACGAGGCTTCTTGGAAGCATTTCGCTAGACCCTATAGAGGATGTTGGGGAAAGACCCCAACAAGTGTATTAACTTATCATTTTTCACCGGATAGTTTGGTGATAACACCCTGTATGTTACCACGAATGGATTTATTTAACCCCAGGCAAATAGAAATTTGAACATTTAAATCAGCATATGTCAGTTCTTTAATACCCATTAGTCCAAACCTGGATGGTCGATTCCATCATATGAAGCTAAATGTGAAATTTTGTCATTTCAATTGGGCGAATTTGTAGCTCAAATCGTGCCTGTAAGATTCAAGTTAAGCAGATGAATTCAGATCCCTGCCTGATTGGAGGGAAGAAGAGAGAAGCGTAGATCAAGATATTCCGTAGAGTGAAACAAAGTTGAAATTTTAAAGACAAAGTTTTCACTTTAAATTAACGAATCAAAACTTTTTACTAGATAGTAATAGTTAAGAAGCGTTTGTAATATTAGATGTATGTGTGAATGAACGAATGCTTGGAATTAATATAGAAAATGCTTTATATTTATAATATTCAAATGCAATTTACACCTGCATTATTAAATTAAATCAAACCGAATACATATTTCAGTTGATCCTATAGTTTGCCCATGTCATCAGAATTGCCCATGTCTTTACGGCCCAGTGAATTGCTTTCAACAAGTCTCGCAATGCAGTAAGTCAGATCCTGTCTTCTTCTTCATGTGGCGATTACTGTGGAGAGTGCTTCTCTATCTTCTGCTACTCTGAAAAGCTCACCAGCTTCATCAACTTCTGTCCACTGTCTGATGTTTCTCCTCCTCCTACCAACGCCTTTTTTCATTCTATTTTTCCTTTGAGAATGAGTTGTAGAAAGCGGTATTTTTCTCCACGCAATACGTGGCCCAGATAGGCAATCCCTTGGTTTGTCGCATGCATTGCTTGAATAAACAGTAGAAAAGTACTTTGCAAAAAGACTTACAATGTCCCAACCATTACTGGATTCGACCTCGTCATACCTTAAAACAGAGGGCAAAGAAGGCTTTCCTCTCTGTGAATTCATGAATGACCAAGTTATTTCGGATTGATAGCTCCGTATAAGAGATATAATTTTGATGACACTCGCTCTTCAACAGCTTACAGTTAGATCTCAGCAAAGAAAAGGTCTGATAATCATGAAGAGAATTAGTTGAGCAATCTTTTTTTGAACTATCAGATCCTTCAACTCTGGTGAGAACCAAATGGGCAACTTACGTTTAGAGTATTTTTTCGTTGGGATAAATAATTCAATAGCTAAATAGATAATGTCATAAAAATATTGACCATTTCATCCAATGATCTTCCTTCAAGTAAGTTACCCCAATGAAATTGAGATAGGAAATCATCAGGTTATGTCTAGATAATTGGCAGACTTAAAGTCTTCACTCACCAACCCGCAGTCATTTAAGCAATTTTCAGTCATGCTCACCTCAAATTCCAGTGGGGGATGGTGATCACTTTCCCTGAGAAGTGAGAAGGACATCTTCAGCTCAGTTCACAATAACATTTGGGGTTGCTAACAACACCAGGTCCAGAATGTTGCCATTACCATTAACGATAGAGTTGCGTTGGAAAAAATTGTGATAAGAGCACATGCCAGACACGACATGTAGTGCTTCTACCTCGGCTGCTGTTGTCATTTGTAAGGGAAGTGGTGCAGAGCCCAAATCATCCGAAGACCATTGGCAGTGGGGCAAATTGAAACCTCCAGCTAGGTAACAATAAGCAGATGGATACTTTTTAGCTAAAGTCCTGCTAAATATAGAATATTTTTCAAATGAAGACCCAGGTGGGAAGTAAGCCCAAATCATCCGAAGAGCATTGACAGTGGGGCAAATTGAAATCTCCAGCTAGGTAATAATAAGCAGATGGATACTTTTCAGCTAAAGTCCTGCTAAATATAGAATATTTTTCAAATGAAGACCCAGGTGGGAAGTAAGCCGTCCCTATGATATATTGATGGCCACCATGAGTAATTAACACAAAAAGTTGTTCAATGGTAGAATCAACCATTAATAATGTACTGTTTACAGCGATAAGAGCTCCGCCGCCTCTGTTGAATGGACTAGTCTTCTCCGATCAGTTCTACAGATATTAAAGTCAAACATCCACAATTCCTCATTGCTATAATTGCACGTCAACCATGTTTCATTGAATATAATAATACTATAACGAGAGTAAGACACATTCGAAAATAAGGAGTCTAGCTTGGTTCTGAGCACGATTCTGTAAGAGCGGTCACCATTTTTGTTTTTTCTTCCAATACGAGCACCTTCACAATGTGTATTTCAGAGTTGGTAAGACCCGATAAGAAAGATCTGGCCTTACTGAAATCTTCCGCTCCAGACTCGGGCATATTGAAAATCATGAGGTTATTTGCTCTTTTCTCCCTGTCAATCATCTCACTGACTACTGACTCATTTGTAGGATTTGGTACAGAATTTGGGATAATTGCAGAAGATGCACTTGTATCCTTGAAATTCGTTAGTTCAGTTCGAATATCAGCTTTTAGTTCATTTAACCTGGCATGAAATGAACCACACATATTATCCAAATCATTCCGGAGATGTTTTATTTGATCAACCATTTCCAATGCTTGTTTTGTCGTGTCTTTCATGCTTGCGATTTCATTCTCAAAAACTTCAACACGCGCTGAGAGGCCAAATAAAGTCTTTATTTTGGGAGTACAGGCTCTGCACATGTATGGAATAACTCTACTGGGCATAACTAGGGCTCTAATTTCTGTGGCACTTACATTGCAGAGCACCAACTTACAATAATCGCATGGAAATCCGAAAACTTCTGAAGCAATTTTTGGTTCCTTGGAAATGCAGGATCTATTACATTTGTTACAGATGCCAGACATGGTAGAATACTGTTACAATTAAAACTTCAGCGAAATAATGCTACGCAATGGCGGAATAATATGGATTTTTGCACCTTGTAATATTTGGCAACATTGGAAGTCTTGGACTAAATGCACCACAGGACAGAAGGAAGAAGAGGAAGCGAAACTCTTCTTATTTTCTCTATCTGATAGAGTAAACAATGCACGTTGGTGCCGGTGGCGATCATTCAAACACAGAATTAAAGTGTAAAGGGATGGACTATAACACTTACTTCATTTTCAGGCAGGCAATTAACTTCAATCAGGTACACAAGTCACTTAAAACTTCGTGATTATTAAAAAAGACAAGTTTATTGGCGGAATAAAGACAACAGCAACACGCTCAAAAGTTTTGATTAAATTAAGGAGAATAATTAACAAAAACGATCCAAACGCCTAATTACCCTTGTTAATAATTGTTCTATCCTCCTGAAAAAGTAGTATCATAATTTAGCTGTTTTTATTGTAAAATTTTATTTGTTTGGCTAAAAATAAATCATGATATTTTGTAGATAATTTCACTTTATCTTATGGCGAGTCATCGGCATAAAAGCAAACATTTTTTATCTTTATATGCGTGAGAAAATACTTTAATAATACTTGGATTGTATTATGTCCTGTACCTTAAAAGAGGCTAAAGCGAAATATAAATTTTGAAACATTTTATCTCATTTATTGATAATACATGATTCGTTGTTAATACTTAGCATGTTAACCTTCCAACATTAGTTGCGTGAAAATGATCAGACAGTGTAATATAAATCCTCGTTTTTTTTCTGTTCTAAAAAGCTTTATTATTTGGTGATAAATGATTCTTATCGCTTAAACTTGCGTTTTATTTTACACGTCATAAACACCTGACTTGTCTGTCTAATGTCTATAATCCTGCAAATGCAACAATGTAAAATACGATTAGAAATCTGCAAAATGCAATAAAATACGACTAGAAATAGAAAAACAGTGTTGTTGTACTCCCATTATTCAACGAATAAATTGGGTTTTTAAGTGAATGTAAATGCACCCTTTACTAAGGTGACTAAATGCACCCTAGCTTCTGTTCGGAGCGAGGGTGTATTAAGTGTGGGAGTAAGGGTGCATTTAGTGGCCACTCTATTGAACTCCTTAGTACCTGCTGTAAATGTTTCAGTATTTATGAACTATATCATATGAGTATTCTAAAAATAATTAACCCAACCTAATACAAACCTTTGATTCTCGAAACTGGTAATAGAGTTTCTTCGTCCATCATCAAGCTTCTGCCTCTTGGGAACCTCGTGGGCGCTAAGATCCTGATTAAACCTCAGCTTAATATTGGTTTTATATTTATAAGACATGCCATTGTTTCCCAAATCCTTTTCGAAATCGTCCGATTTTTGCGTTCTAATGACGAACACGCTCGGGTGCGCGTCGTTGCTGTTGCTGTTCTCGGGCTCGGCTTTGGGAACGGAAAATTCGCTGATTTTCGCCTGGGGGCCGCCGATATTATGGATTCCGTTTTTTATCAGCGAAGGAACCTGCGCCGCCGGAAACGGGGCGACTTGTTCGATGGTCGGAGATGTTGGGAAGGAGACCGGCCCTTTCGAAATCCGTTCGCAATGTTTTTGTAGGTGGTTCAGGAGGCGCACGCAAACCGGTTCCCTCGGGAAGTGGCCCTCTACTTCCACCATAAATCTCATGACTTCGGACATGCATTCTTGATAACCCAATCTAAAGAAAAACACCTACATTCGAGATATTGTAGTAAATAAATTTCGGCATTTATATCTAAAGGCCCAAGCCTTGTATTTGATTTTAAGTTTAAAACAATAACTATTAATTCCCATGCAAGGATTTGAAATTGTTTCACAAATTCGAGGTATTGCCTAATACTTATATCCAAACTCAGCGGCAGCAATAAAAACTGCTTTTATCTAGACTAATGTTAAAGGTGATTGATAAACCATTCGACGAACGTTCACGTGCCTCGTTTAATTCTAACGCTACTATAAATATTTCCAATAAAATGCTAATTTATGTATTTGACGCCATAAAACAAATAAAATACACCCAGCAATGACTAATGGGAACACGAGAATTCACGTTTGTAAATTGTAATGTCGAAATCGGTTTTGAAACTCGTGTCGAAATATAATGTATAGGATATCAATAATACAGATATGGACTGGGTCACAAAAAATGACGCGTAGGAACCCCATCCCCTTTACACCTAAGCCTTGGTTGGCTTGAGTTACAAATAGGCACTTACCGGTAGTGTTCAATAGGACTTCCCCTTTCCTGCGTCTGCAGATGCTTCATGTGCTTGATGGCCATTTCGATAATTTCAGTTTTCTCTATTCTGCCTCTCCCCTTCTTCAAATACTCGTTCGGAATCAGACGCGACAAGTCCGCGAGGCAATTGTTCATTCTATCTCGTCGTCTCTTCTCGATTATTCGATGCGACATGGGATCTTGCTATAATGGAAAACAGTCACGTTATACAAGGCGCTTTATTCCCCGTTAAAGAGAAGCGTAACGAAGAATAAAGAAGAGTATGTTAGAACGTACAAATAGGCAGAGCACGGAAGCGTAGACGGCCACCTTGAATCCACAGGTAAGGTCCTAGAATATCGAAAAATTCACAGCCGCCCCTCTACGCTTTCGTAGCAAACAGATTTTTGAAAAAAGTTTTGCTACTACCTGGCTGGGCAGGAAATTGTGTTGAAATATTTCCTGCCCAGATGAGTTAGCATACTTCTTGTATTTCTTTTGGTCTAACTTTTTAAATTATGGCAGTAAAGACGATCAGATAATGTTAAGAAAAACGAGGTTTAGATTACATGAGAGACTCTTCGTACATAGAGGAAAATGAAGTTGTTTATTGAAACGGAGAATTTTAAATATTGAAAATATACGCAGTGTGCCTACTCGGATGGGGTTTACAAGAGGCAAGCGATAAGCGTGTTCAGTTTATAAACATGCGCTTCATCCGCAAAGTTACCAAAAGTACATACACCCATGTGACCTAAATCCCTGATAATGGTTGCCATTGATTCTTGGTTGAAAAATAGTGGGTGGCGTCACAAGAGTCTAGGGAACACACAGGAGGAGCTCCGAAAATTTCTTCCATATTCCAGATTAAGCAAAAATAATCGAAACTAACTTTAACTAGCCAAACAAGCGCATTGAGACGAGCGCACTACCCAAACTAACCGAAACTTAACCCGCCCTTAACCCAAACAAATCTAACTATGATTTTGGACGTCGCAAAATACTGGCTCCTAGATGGAGCCGCCCCTAGGGTCCAAAATATTTTTAACGGTTTAAGGGGCACCCGCCGAACATCCACCCTTTCGCACGTCAAATCGCTTTTTTTTTCTTTCGCACAGCCTCGCCCCTAGGGGCCACGGCTCCAGATTCGGTCGTCTTATCACCGAAAATCCCGGACGCGCATCGGCTTATTTTCGTCGAACTCGGATTTGCCTAAAGACGAGTTCTATTCCGAGCTCACGGTCCCCAAATACCCGTTTTTATGGCGGAATCGATTAAAGGGGTCCATTTAAATGTCATTAACGTAAAATTTAATTTTTTTAAAATCCTACACGTCGTCCAAAATGGCGATTTTCCGTTTTCGAAATCGAGGGTGCTCTTTGGAGGGTCTCGTTCGCTCATCACCAAAATTCGACATTGTCCGGCTCCTATCGCGGAACCTATTCGCGGTAGGTTCCCGCCGACGTCAGATTCGAACTCGGCATCGTCGAAAACCCCCCTGACCCGAATTTGAACCCATTCGGACGTCAAATCCCTTCGGCCCCTAAATGAGCCCCTAGGTCCCAAAAATGTTTTTTTGTCCGTGTACAGGACCGCCCGCCGAATAAAATTGGCCAAAATTATGATTTTGGAGGTTGCAATATGTCGGCCTCTAAATGGAGCCCCTAGGTTCCAAAAATTTTTTTTCGCCCGCCGAATAAAATTGACCAAAACTATGATTTTGGACGTCGCAAAACATCGGCCCCCTAGGTTCAAAAATATGTTTACCGGTTTAAGGGGCGCCCGCCGAACATCCCTGCCGAAGGTCAACTCTTTCGGACGTCAAATCGCCTTTTTTCTTTCGCACAGCCTCGCCCCTAGGGGCCTCGACTTTCTAATGTTCGGGCGTCTCATCACCGAAAACCCCCAACGGCTGATTTTCGTCGAACTCGGACTTGCCTAATTCTTTCGCTCAAAAATGTTCGGAGCTCCTCCGGTGTGTTCCCTTTAGGTGGCGTCTAGATCGAGAATTCATGTCAGATATGACAAATGACAGTTCTCAAGCTGATAGACAGCGCGCTCAAAGGAATGTAACAAAATAGCAGAGAATATATTGCGAATCATATAGAACCCTAACGAATAGTTGAAAGCTGGCGAATGACGTCATGGCCGAAAATATATGACAGATCTCAAACTTGATTGACAGATGACAGGTGCTATGCACTAAGGTTGGATCTGCAGAACCGTGGTTTTTACAGTCGGCTTACTCTGACGATATTTGGATATACATTAAGGGATAAAAATGTCATGCAGTTGGTAGAAAAAATGAACAACGCCCTCAATCTGATAACAGACATGTGTCAAGCCATGTTATTCACAAAAGGTAAAAGAAAGATTGCATACCCCACAATATAAAACGAAACAGTGTTTTGGACTATGGCCTAGAGCCAGATAAAAGTCAGTACACAAGCAAATGCGCTGACAAATTGCCCGAAAGGAGCAGCAGAAGTCAAATCAAGGAAAAGAAAGAAAGAAACTTGTTCGAATAGTTAAAACAACAGTTAAGTCTCGAGAAAAATTGTGCTAATTTAGTTTCCCTCTTGTAAACACGGTCCGGAGGCATACTGTGTATTTCGTGTTATAGTCAAAGATTTTTAATGACTTGGCAATGTAGAAGAAGAATGGATATGTAAAGGCATTTAGAAACTGTTATGTATTTAAGTTATGTTATATATTAAATAGATGAGGTGTTTTCCTAGCTGCGCAACCCACTTTGGCTTGATGTATAAAGCATTTTTTGTTGCTTCTTTTGAAACATATTTGCTATTGGAGCAATGTAACTGACCTTTTAACGACTCTTTAGAGACTGGTGTGGGTAATAATAATATACCTTTATTAGGGTTATTTTAAAATTAAAAGGAATTCCCTATTCAAATGGGACACAGGGAATCACAATGTGGTGAAGATGCTACGTCCTTGTTTTCTCATTTATAAGCATCTACTTTATCAAAAACCACTGATGAATTCTAGAAAAAATAACAAAAAATGGTTGCATTATTATTACCCGTAGATATCCAAAGGTCATTCGAAGATAATTAGGCTCTATAAAACCTCTAAACCCTTACCAAATGCAGAGCGTTATAGAGCCTTTACGTACTTATTTAATATTCGATGGTCCTATGCAGTAGATAGGCTATAGGGCTACTGCAGCAAATTACCGTCTATTTTCCCATAAGAAAATTTAGATGAACTATTTGGCAACGAAGCTTATGCGTCTAAAGTTGCCTATGGGGAAATACAGGGGCATTTGTCCAATAATTGTACCCCTATAGCTATATCAATCTCTAGCCTTGTGCTATATACTCAGAAGAGGAGTTTCCTTTATAATTGATTTTATTATCATAGGAATTCCTCTTAGTATTGTTATTGCAACATATAAACGATCACACATGTTGGTATCAAAACAACCTAGTAAACAGTCTCTTTGAAAACATGTATTTGCAATACTAAGTATATACTTATGAATACAAAATTAGCTAACATAACTTATGATCAGTACACTGAGCACGGGTGCCATTTAACTTCTATTTCCGACATAACATTGGGCGGGCACCTCATGGAGATCACACACCGTTTCGTCCGTTTTCTGACCTCATCGGGAAATCGCTTCATCACACCCTGGCAGACTTAAGGAGCCGTGCTGTCAGAGGGCAAACGTTTTACTTATATAGAGTCATTATTAGTATAAAATATATAGCTAGGAACACAACTGAGTCAAGTAATAATGTTTCGTCCTAACAATGTTAGACCTTGTTAACGGCGTTTGGCATGTTTGTTTTTGTACTTCCTAAAATATGTGCATCCTGGATGTCAAGCTACTTACCCGTGCCACTTTACTTTTCTTGTATGGGCCGTATTCACAATCATCTTCACTGCAAGTAGCAGTGGTAAAGTTTAAATTTCTGATAAAAGAAAAGAATTAATGAGTATAGCTTCTAACAAATATTACACTGTTTAAAAAAAAACTATTAATATGGTAGTCTAACTAAAAAAAAAATAAATGCAACACAGACAAATAAAGACAATAATTATCGAATCAAGATATATAAAGAAAACTGTTTCGCTCAGACACAAATAATCAAATACTTGTGGATGCTAAGAGATTTCTGAATGGCGGGAGAAATATTAGTAAAATAAACAAAAATATATGTATTCATACAGAGGGAGAACTTTTGTAAAATGTAAAAAATAATAATTCATAATCACATAAGGTGCTCACTCTATATATTGGCATTCTGTTTTCTTATTGAGACCATACAACTGCTCCACACTCTCATAAAATACAATTCTTATCCAGTGGCGTAGCTGGGAAATTTCATGCCCGGGCCGGAGTGAGATCTTATATCTTTATTGTCCAACAAACAAAATTATATTTTTCTGTTCTAAACTGCCTTGACATCTGTTTTCCAACATTCAATCATTATGTTCATGTAAATAGTGAATCTAAAGCATTGAGCCTAAAGGCAATACGCATATACAGGGTGAAACAAATTCGCTTCTCACTATTGGGATCTTGTAAACGGTAAGAGATACAGCAAAGTTTAAATTGGGGCAAAGTTGCGTAATTTAAAGGTCATTGATATGCCGTTGAGAAATTGAGAAAATTCCAACTACTTCCGGAGATATCCGTAATAAACCGAAAATCAGCTATTTCATTTTTATTTTTTCCTGACTTTATTTCAAGATATAATATAAAATGAATTTAACATTATTATTGCCACTTTTTCTCCTTTATAAGATGGCAGTATCAAATTTTAAATATGACGTTTCGTGTCCGGGCCCCCATCATCAACTTCATTTTTTTAAATACGGACCTGGATTTTTTAGTTAATGTTTTAGAAGCCTTTGGCCTCCTTAAACCAACGATGTATTACACTTATCAATAAATCAACAAATCTAGATTTTTTTCATAAGAGATAATGCGTTAGACAAAGATGGGGCAATCTTTTTTTACATGATTTCACTTATGAGAATATTTGTTACCGCTATTAGACAAGTGTGATACATCGTTGGTTTTGGGGGACCAAAGGCTTCTAAAAAATGAAATAAAAAATCCAGGTCCGTATTTAAAAAAATGAAGTTGATGATGGGGGCCCGGACACGAAACGTCAGATTTAAAATTTGATACCGCCATCTTATAAAGGAGAAAAAGTGGCAATAATAATGTTAAATTTATTTTATATTATCTCTCGAAATAAAGTCAGGAAAAAATAAAAATTAAATAGCTGATTTTCGGTTTATTACGGATATCTCCGGAAGTAGTCGGAATTTTCTAAATTTCTCAACGGCATATCAATCACCCTTAAATTGCGCAACTTTGCCCCAATTTAAACTTTGCTCTATCTCTTACCGTTTACGAGATCCCAATAGTGAGAAGCGAATTTGTTTCACCCTGTATGCTGTGGCAATAAAAAAAAACAAGTCTTATTTGTATTATCTCTGAGCGCCCGACATTTAGCCAGTGTTGCCATTTGGTGCACCCCAAAAGAAAGCTCAGGTCTCTAGCAACGCCACCGTACGTATTTTGGGATAAGTAGTGGTTGTTATACGAAGCCTGTTATTATGAAATATCCTGACGTGTCTCAATAATAATACAGATACCTTAACCCTCTAAACTGATCGATGTGTAATTGTCGTCGTCGATTTGAATTAGAAAAACTAGCACGTACACATCGATCAATTTAAAAAGCTTGTCCCTTGTTACGCGTTCATGCGTTGAAACTTCATTACGAAATTTTCTAGACGCAATAAAGTACGACCCATAAACGCAAACTTAAACTAAGGTAAAAAATTCGATAGATTAAAAAAATAATCTATTTTATTGTGGGGATATTTGTCTTTTATTACCATTTGAAGTGGAAAAATCATATCTATCTGCTTATTACCGTAAATGGGTTGCAAACGCAGCTGCGGAATAAGCCCTTTTTGTCTAAAAATGTGAGAATATAATGCTAAATACCTGCGGAAATAAAGAAGCAAAATAAAAAGCAAAGATGGAACCTGTTGGCCAATACTTACGAGTCACAGCATGGATATATCGCTCTGTCGTCTTTCATTCTAACGGGTTCCTCATTTGTAATGCACCTACGAAAAGTGCATACGTTACTTTATGTTCTAATAAAAGCCTATATTAATGTAACAATAATTCAATCAATAGAAAAAGTGTCCTTTTTTTCGTTCAAATCATAAATGAACCTGTGGCTAGTGCTGTCTGTAACTGGGAAACTTCGAATTTATAATGAAAACGACGGCCGAAACGTAAGATTTTCCGCTTTTAAAAGATTTATTCAGTAGAGGACTCGCTGAATGGGAGCGAGTAAATCGAATTCATTCCTACCAAATGGCACATTCCTACTTTTTTGACACACGTCTAAAGAGAAGAAGCGTCTAAGCCACATACTAACTTTTCGATGCGAAAGCTGCGGACATGCGTATTGGCCGAATGTGTCTGAATTATCCATGTTTTTACCGTCTAGGGTAAAACGTCTCGGTGGTGTAGCAGTTAAACGTTCAACTTGTCATTTGTAAGGTTACGTTTGTTTTTATTAATTTATGTTTTTTTTCTTAATTTTGGGCAAGCCTTAGATTAGTTTTTGTTGGTGCCGCTCCCGGAACCAGCAAAGCGAGCCATAATAATACTTATTCTTGTTTCGCATGTCCGCAGCTTTCGCATCGAAAAGTTAGTAAGCTCCCTAAACAAATCGCGTTGAGTATTTATCGCTCGGATTACTCTGAATCGTAATACCTATTCTTGTTCCGCCATTACGCATGTCCGCAGCTTTCGCATCGAAAACTTAATGAGCTCCTTAGACTCATGTTATTTTTTTCAAGCGGAACAAGTCACCTGACGATACTTCGACAATATCATTTCATTCCTTCGCATATTTCACTTTTCGAACGGCCCTCCGCTCGCGACGGAGGCTCAAGAAAAGGAAACTAACCAGGTGCTAACCCAATCTAATCCAAGACATACCCAAAAACAAGAAAAAAAACAGTTTAGAAATATAATCTTAAAAAAAAAAATTTAAACACCGACGGGGTTTGAACTCGAGTCGCCGAAATGAAGGTTAATCATGCAAACCCCTAGACCACCAGGGCACATACAAACGATTGGTTGCATCACGAAGACATGGCGCGCAGGCGGCGATGGTGCGCACGCACGCATGGAATGAAATGATATTGTCACAGCATCACGTTGAGTATTTATCGCTCGGATCTCTCTGAATCACTCGGCGATGACATCTGGATGAATGGAAAATAAATCTCATCGGAGCGATTTGAAAGCGGTTAATCTGAATTTGTGTGGTTAAATACATTTAAATCCAAAGTTGCTTCTCGTTTATGTATTTACGATTTTGACAATTATTAAAAAATATGTATAAAGAATTGGAGTTTTTTGATGTCTCGATCGTCCGTAAACATCAAGACGCTCGCGTCTGGGTGTATACTCAGCTAAACTACCAATGAGAACGTAATTTGGTCTCGATACTATTTACAATTTTGTTGACATTCTGACAAGTGGTCATTCTTTTTCTAATCAAATAAAATATAAAGAAGAAGAAAGAAGAATTATATATTTAAAGGTAATGAAAATAAACAAAAGACGCATTAAGGCGTGGCAATCGTGACATGGCCAATAAAAAATTATAAACATCAAATTACATTATTTCTCTATTATTAATTAAATTAAATCCTTTTAGCACTTGTTGTTTAATTAACAACTGTGAAAATGAATACAGAAAAGTATCAAGCAGTAAAGAAACGCATCTTAGTTAAGTACAAGAAGTATTTAAATCATGTTGGCTATTTATTTCTCTTCCAAACTTTACGTCTACAAGGTTGGCAGCCTTTAGCGGGACTGTCACTTAGAGATGTGCACTGATACCACCTACAAAGTATCGATACTTTGGTATCGACCCTAACTCAGCTGTCATTTTGTATCATTTAAATTTTTGTCGGAAAATGTATACTAAATGTAATCTAAACTATATATTTCTAGGTTATTTCGATTTATTGCATTAAAAACGCTTATATGCCCTATTCAAATTACATATTCAGACGATAAACAAACTCACGTAGATGCTGTGATTGATAAGTGCCGCATTAAGAATCACATGCAAAAGAAAGTTTTAAAAAAGTACTTGAATTCACGAACTAAATCGCACACTAGATCTAACGATATCGATTCCGTAATTACAATTAGTATTTGTAATTCACTCACGTCGGGATCGGCGATCAATTCTACTAACACCGGCTAGACGCCATAACTCGTCATAATTGATCCATGGAAATGGGTGGATCTTAGGCCATTTGCATGCAGACCTTCTTTTTAGAAATATCCGCCCCGAGTCCTTCCGCCTGACGAGTCCTGGGCTTCAGAATGTTTATATTTGTATTTTGTCACTTCATGCAATGCCATCCGCTCTCTGCGGGGTTACAACGAACAAAAACTAACCCAAAAAGCAACATAACCTTAAACGAAACATGTCCTGCCATTGGAATCGAACCCGGGCCGCCGTATCAAAGACGCAACATCAACCACTTGCGCCACGAGGCTCGCTGAAAGGAACTGCCTGGACCATAATAATATTTATTTGTCCGAAATGTGTGTATAATGCCCAGGACACGTCAGGCGGGAGCACTCGGGCGGATATTCCAAAAAAAAGGTCTGCCCACTTGTATAGGTAGGTAAGAGACAATCCGGAGTTAATTCAAAAATAAACTTTTACTTTAACTGTAGATTATAGCCGCAATTGAAAACTTATAAAACGCCTTAAGAGGGGTGCTAGCTGTTGATGCGTTAGAACTATCTACTACTTGGAGCTAGCCCTAGCACGGCACCTAATGAGTCCAATGTATTATTTCACTTCACGCATGATCCTCTACTCGTTTCGCTCGCTACGGGGGCTTAAATAACAGGAACAAACCAAAACTAAATCAAGTCATGCCCGAAATGGAAAAAAAACTTTTTACAAACATTACCTTAAAAATTAAAAAAAAAACGGCTGGAATTGAATCCCGGGCCGCCGTATCGCATAAAAGACCCAGCATCTAACCACCAAAGCACTTCCGGACAATTCATTGCACCGCAAAGACATCGGTAAACTGAAGGCTCATTAGGTGCCGTGCTAAGTCTAGCTCTAAGTATTAAAACTCTTATCAACATAATCCCACTTTCTCTTGTGAATTTTTATTCGTATTTTATGGTATTCGTACCGATCATATAATTATATTTAAGAATGCCTCAACTGATCGTTTGAATATTCAAGAGCGCCCTAAATTCAGCTTCAGTCCAGTCATTTATATGTATTTATTCTTTCTCGAAAATCCCGAGACGTTCTATGTCCCTCAACAATATCTGTCAACTTCTATTGATCGTCGTCATAATTTCATGAAACATCTTCATTATATCATCCATTTTCACGTGCTATTTCGTGCGTAAAATCTTATCCAGCAAAAAGGAGTCAGTTATAACCTAAGTTAGGTTAGCCTTGACTTTGATATTTGCGTGTGGATTTCGCTGGACGGGATTTATCCTGAAACAACCACCGCCCGTGCTTAGCTAGAGCTGAGATGACCCTCTCAAATGGGATACACTCTTGCTGGACCGTGATACTTGTAGTGGAATCTTCAGTATGGCGGATATGTACCCCTGAACATTCCGAACTTTCACAACTAGAGTTATTTAATCCAAGCACAGACAAAAATTGTCCCACGTGAACATCCTGCTCCCCCCGACCTGAGAATTGGCGTGAATGGGGATTTTTTCTGGCTGGGACGCCCGATTCTTCCTCGGGGAGAAAAACGATCTCTGAACGTTTGCCACGTGTTCGCCCAATGACGTGTGCCAATGGCGAAGGAGCCTTTACGCGACCTGTTGACTCGACTGAAGACGAAACGGGAATCAAGTTAGGTTAGGTCAAAATATCAAAATTCAGGAATTTTAAGGTTATAAATACAAAGGATTGGCGTTAACTCAAACCCGACCTGTAAGTTATGGGTAAAATTCCAGTTTAGTGGATTAATTCTAAGTTCTAAGGTGTAAACCCACGGATCTTATACAAGTGACGTTACTCGAGAATACGGATTCAGACCGACTGAATGCACAGCTGCGAATCTCCAGGAGGCGGTGCTTCGGGATGATGATATAATTTATTTCGATTATTTATATAGGACAACTGCAAAGCTTAGTATAAGCATGTCTAGATACTATATTATACTATCTACTAGTACTGGTTGTTACGCCTGAGGTTGTTCTTTCAACGTCGTGGCCAACCTGCATGACACCCGTAGGGGGCTGTTCTTATAGCCTACTTAAAAAAAAGTAAGGGTACCAGTACTGCTGGAAGCTTGATCGTTATATGGGAGTATATCCTTCAACGTCGCTTATTTCTTTAGTTGGCCAGAGCTGGAGTTTAGTAGTGCTTTATTAGGTGTATAATATATTGTGGGGCTGTTTATGTAAGGAAAAGTTACATAAAAAGCCTTACTTGAATTGCCATCAGGGAGCAGGAGGTCATAATTCTAAAAGACCAGCACACTATATACAACATATACATTATATTACAAGAACTATGTACAAAATGTTAATGGCTCGTATTATACAAGTCAACTTCAGTATGGATGATCGATTGACCAATAATAATATTAGCAACGCAAATTAGCCCGCGTTGCTAGTTGTTTACGTCCAGAATTTGTAACTTGAGTAGGGTATAGAGACAACAAGACGTTGCGGGGACCGGGTCACAGGGCTTCAGAGTTGTTTTGTATTTTATTTTCAATTCACGCATGGACCTCCGCTCGCTTCGGGGCGCAACCTAACAAAGCTAACCAAAAGTAACCCAAATTTAAAAAAGAAGCAAATATAACTTTGAGAAAAAGAAAACGTCGACGAGGATCGATCCCAGGCCGCCGGCGCCATATCACAAACAGCATCTAACCACTGAGCTACGAGACCACTTGAAAGCATTTCGCTCGACCATAAAGATATGGTGTATCAACAATGGAATGCGCGCGCAACTCTGAAGCTCTGTCACCGGAGTCTCGGGAACATCTACTTATAGAGACAACCTTTAACGGCACACCTGATACCCCGTGTAGAATAATAATAATATTTTGCATTACTAATAACACTTGTTTCATCCTCGGTTTCATCTAAAAGAAGGAAAGAAACTATGAAATGGATCAGCTTAAAGTAGCCAATTATGCATAAAGGGATCATGTCTAATAATAATAGCACATCATTATTGTTTTAAGGACAATAACAAGGTGCATCTAGTGCGACGTATAATATTTGGTGATCAAAAGCGCTTTGTTGTTGCTACATCTTGCACGGTTTGAACCACCGAGTATTTTTTCCTTAGCGTTTCGTCAAATTTTTTAATTGACCAATTGGCACCATAGCATCAATTTCAATATCTGAACGCCAAGCGCTATGTTCCACAATACCTAATTTGCCAACAACCGACTTTAAGTATCTTTAGCTCAATTTTAGTCCAACTTTCGAGTACAATCGTAACAGTGTATGGTCTATTTTTACGTCTACAGCAAAAGTTAGCTTATATTTCCCTCTGGTGCCTTTTTAATGATATTGGCTATTGCTCCTCTTCAGGACAATTGGCCATGTACGTTGCTGCGAATGTCGGTGCCAGCGACATGGCAACGTCGATGGATGGCTTGTGTGCTTTTACAATTACTCGTCAACCAGTTGCGCTACTGGATTGCGAATGTAAAAACATTCTAATTTAAATTACTGCGATGTTTTTATTAATTCAAATTTAAAGAACACACAAAATTTTAATATTGACAAGAATATTAAAATAAATAGTTTCCTGTTAGTATTCCCCGCGTAAAAGTCATCAACATATTTGTATTTCTAAAAATACGGCAAACCTGTTTTTAGACATACACAACATTTCCTCTAATCACCATAATAAAATTCTAGGTAATTTATTGTTAGTAGTATTCATTATTCGAACTATTAGTGTCAGTATTAAATATTTGCTTTGAATTAAAATTCAAATATTTTGACTCGACTATGACGTAAATTAGTAAGTTATGTTGAAGTAATACCAGCGGAATTTTTTGCTCATCTATTGATGGTTTGGCTATAATCATTTATATTACCACGATTATTTTCAAGTCATATTGCTCATATAGAACCTCGAAACACGTACTTTTTTTAAATTCTGGTGGTAATATGAACGAAACACTTACCGATATGCTAGAATCATGTTTAATCCTGTATAACCTGTGTTTTACTACGGTTTATAAAGTTTTTGTATGGCGCACAAATGTTGTTATGGTTCACTCTAGACACCGTCACACCCCGCGATTGGTTCAAGCAAAGGCGAGAAAAACCTTTAGTTCACAATTCGCTCATATATAAAGGTTACACAAAATTTGCACGTGATCCACTTAAGATAATGATTCGTCGGATTAAATTTTATTGTTAGTCTAAGCGCATTTATCACATGATTCGCCACATGATACGATTGGCTCTCTTTCTTATTCTCTGATTACCGCGATTTTAGAGACACGTTATCGAAGGCTGACTGCGTTTGTCGAACCACAAATTTATTTTCGAGATAGCGCTTCGAGCGTAACAGCGCGAGCTTTGATTTATATATAGAGGGTGAATCAAGTCTCGAACAATAATTCAAGTTGATGTTCATGTTCATTACGCATATTACGTTAATGATATGCATTTTTATATTATTGAGGTCACATATTTATATATTATAGTTGTCAACAGCGCCTGCGTGAGGCCCTATAGCTCGATAGTTTTAATTCCTACGGTTTTTCCTACGAAAATTGCTGCTTATTATCTAAATCATGTTGTTTTAAATTTTTTTTAGGTGTAATTACATATAATTAGTGTCTAGTAAACTGAAAACATCCATAATGACACTGCAGGCCTTCCTAAAGAAGCTCTCGTAACTCTTGCCAGCAATCAAATTTGACACCACCACTTCCTGAGATCACCCCCAATGATTTGAACAACTTCTACTGCAGTCTCAAGATCCAATGGTTTATTTATCAAGGATAAATATTCCGAATTCCTTGTTCTTCTTACCAACCCCTCACCGAAATTAAGCAATCACTGCTATCGATTAAAAACAAGAGAGATTTTCCTCAATATGCCTGATGATGTGCTCTTGGTCCTA
Organism: Pissodes strobi; assembly: GCA_016904865.1. NCBI lineage: Eukaryota > Metazoa > Arthropoda > Insecta > Coleoptera > Curculionidae > Pissodes > Pissodes strobi. The sequence goes on from MU182826.1 coordinate 231,931, forward strand.
GCCCAAGCAATTAACCCACAGTAGAAATTGGGTGCTTTTTCACCTTGCTTAACTACAGCCAAAGTAATTCCCATCTATAAGGAGGGAATTTTCGATGCAGCCAGATGAATTAGGGTGGAGCTTTTGTTGTTGTCATAGGGCTTTTGACTGTGTCAGCGCTGATATTCTACTTCAGAAGCTCGTTATGTCTTCAGAGGTCAGACTTTGTCCTGGCTTTCTTCTTTCCTTACTGGTCATTGCCAGCGTGTCATCATAGGGTCTACATTCTCTGATTATTAATTTATTGGATGGGGTGTTCCTCAGGGTTCAGTCTTGGGTCTTCTGTTATTTCTGCTTTACATCAATGATATTGATCTATTCAATTAAAAGCCGACTTCGCTCCTATCCACTTTATCAAAACTCATTGAAGAGCTGGTAAAGACACGTATGCTTTCCTTTATTTATTCAAACCGGATTTCGGTTTCGGAGAGAAGGTCAGTACCAATGATGCTGTGTATCATCTACTGCAGCCAGATGAATTAGGGTGGAGCTTCTGCTGTTGTCATAAGGCTTTTGACTTTGTCAGCCCTGATGTTCTACTTCAGAAGCTCGAACGTTATGGCTTTAGAGGTCAGACTTTGTCCTGGTTTTCTTCTTTCCTTACGGGTCGTCGCCAGCGTGTCATCATAGGGCATCATGCTTTGATTATTAATTTATTGGATGGGGTGTTCCTCAAGGTTCAGTCTTGGGTCCTCTTTTATTTCTGCTTTACAACAATAATCTTGCAGGGCTTCGTAATTCACCATCTTTGCAGATGATACATCCATTTTGTGACATGGTCAGGATCCTATATTACTTTGTAGAACCATATCACAGGATCTTGATATAGTGAAATTATGATGCGATTCCAATCAGTTTAAATCCTACAAAGTCAAAATTCATATCCTTCAAGGTCAATTTGATGCATATATCAGTGGGTAACTCTTCAATTGTATGTACAATCCTTAATCCTTGGCATTATAATAGATAATAAACTCAGTTTCGACACCCACAGCAATACTCTAGCCAATAAACTATCTTCTGCCTGTTTTGAAATCAGGGTGTCCATGAGTTTGGGTCAGATATTGGCAGGATGGTGCATTTTGCGAATCGCATCTTCGTACGGAATACCTCTCGGGGGAAATGCCTGATACAAATGCTGTAAATTATTCAAAAAGAGCTATACGGTTTATTTCTAAGGCTAGATCTCTTGATTCATGCCCTCTATTTCTTTGTGAGAAAATAATGACTCTTCTCTGCCTTATCTTTAGAAATCGGGATAAATTTCTGGTGAAGCAGGAATCAAAATATACTTAGACTTCCCCAACCATCTACCAGCTTGACAAGGAAGTCTACATTTTCAGAGGGGATTCATGTATTTAATTACCTTCCTGAAAGGGTAAAGGGGTCTACATGCCTTTCTGAGTTTAAAAGAAAGGTAAAGAAGGTTCTCCATGCCCCATGCTACTCTCTAAATGAGTACTCAGCACACTCTTTCTAGGTGGCATAGGAACATAGTGGGATCATTTTGTATTATAAATTTTTTTTTGTCTTACTTGTATTCTTTGTATGCTGACTTTCAAGTCTATTTTAATTTTTTTTTCTTTATAATATGTGTAAGTTTAATTTTTGTGTTTATTTATGTCTAAGTTTTATATTTCCATTGAATGTTTTTTCTCTCACTCTAACTACGGCAAGTATTAAGACTTAGGAGCGCTATGTAATGTTTAAACAATAAAGCATATTTGATTATCATGAACATACTCGTGTAGGTATGTTGACGACATTGTTGTAGGTCCAACCTTCATATATTATCGTAGCAACACATGTTTTGTTAGATTCAGCTACTCATATAATTTGTTGTTGTTTCAAGATAACGTGGAATATTTTACATAGACACTTGCCTACGTCATTATAAGTTAAGTAGGTATATTTCCAATAAGCTGTAATTTTGATCCTACCTAGATACTTAAACCTCATCATTTGTTGATAGGATGCTTAAAGTGTTCCGAGAATTATGCCTTATATATTTATTACTTAACTGCTTTATTTTTGAAAAAAAATTCAAGATTTCTGATAACATTATTTAAATACTTTTTATTAAACAATTCCGCCTGACTTAATCTTTGTCATTCTTTATCTGAAGGAATTGTCTCGATGTTTATTTGTGTTATTATCCTTCATTGTCCATAACAATAGAACCACGCAACGTCATTATTTGAAGTTGAATAGTATTTACACGGATTATAATGTTATTTGTCTTTTTATTCGTTAGTTGGCATTTCGTGTCCGTGTCATTCTATCACTAGTTGACGAGAGCTTGAGCAAAGTTGAATTTAGCTATACGAGCATATGAGGGCTGTTTGATATTACTTAGCCATCCTGTATGATACGAAATATTTCCTACACATTAAAATGCACGTAGTCATGGAGAAATGCTAATTGATCCAGTATATACGGCAGCTGAACCATTGAAAAAATACTTCTGTTAAAATTAACACATAAGTGCAGTATTTCGATTTCAGGGTTAGGTATCGGTATATTACTAGTATGGGCATAAGCGAAACGTGGCCATACAAATTTTAATACTATTTAGGTACCTACAAATGTATTTATGGACAAAATTTGACAACACATTTCAACATAAGGACAGTTTATTATCTCTGGTCCTTACGATTTTCGTTGCCATTTAGTGTAAACGTTTTATTATTTAGTATAATTAATTTTTTACTTTATTTTTAGATCAGTTTATTATTCGAATGAACTCATAAGTAATATTTTTAAACGTGATAAACACGCTATCTATTTTTATTCTTGATTTATTATTGAATATAAAAATACATTAACGTTTAGAAAAATCGGCAACGATTGAATTAATGTGGCCGAGCTACGTGCTATAACCACCTTATTGAATTTACTTTATTCTATAAATAGGCTGCGATCATTTTTAAACATGATGATAGGATGGGTAATCTGTAGACGTCGCCTTTACGTCATAGAGATTAAATTAATTTCTTATCTCGGGCAACTTTCACTGACGAAACGTATATTATGCTCCGGATCGATAAACTTATTATTAACAGTGGGGTTTATTACCTTTCGTACTTAACAGGTTGCATGTTGGAATTCTCTTCCCAATAAGCATGGGTCATATCCATAGTGGCAAATGTAAATGCACTCAAAAACACTTTAAACTTGCAAAATTCGGTCACATTAACATTCAAAACCAAAATAATTCACGGAGAGCGCTCCGATTTGTTTACAAATAGATTGACAGGTGTTGTATTAGGGACGACTTGCCAATTTTAGTGGTTACTCTCCCATCCGAGTGCGTTACGAAACTGATAGGAACAGATAAACACGCTATAGTACACGTGAGACTGTAGATCTAGTCACGACTATTGTTAATCTTTTGTCTCTGTTCAACTGTGGCTACGTGACTGGACGCTAAAAACCGAGGAATTCGTAACGATTTAATATTAGTCGAATGTCATAACTGGAATCAATACTTTTGCACGGCAACGTAAATACTTTGGCACGTGTGCGGCATTTCAAATTAACAATATACCGTCCGAAGGCACTGTCGAGTTGATTGGCACGGATGTCTTTGCTTAAACTATCGCAATTTGCACATGAGACAAGTCAAGGATCACGTTTAAAGTATCGTGGAGGACCACGTGACGATTTATTATTCCCGGCTTCATCATTGCCCATCAGTTGTTACGAAACGATGCATATGGTTCTATCGATTCCGTGAAATTTTTATTATACACGAAATACATGGTGTAGCGTCATTAAAATTCTTTTACGTTCTTAATTTACATTATAGCGATGTATCTGAAAGAAAATCGAATTAAATCAATCCGGAAACAAACTTGCCCAAAGCTATATTTGCCAACGCTTGGGCCTTTTTTTGTAGGAAAATCACTTGAGCGCTAAAAAATTAAAATTAATGGTTCCGTAGCCTACGTCATTGTCTGTATAAAAATGCGTACGTGATTCTCACATGGGTTACGGTGTTTTCACCCTTTGGGGTAGGTTCCGTACGTATACTCCCTAATGCGAGTTAAGTTTAAACCGGATTTTAATGGTCGGGGACATGAAACATTACCATTCTAATCAGCAATGAAAAAAATGCAGCAAATCAAACTGAGTAGAGATGCCTCATAGGTAATAACGCATCTACCATATAGTCCATATATTTTGTAATTATTAAAGCATTAATTATAGGATTTTATAAAATTGTTTACCTATTAATCATTTTAACGAAGTCACATTTGCTCGAGAATCTTGCAACATTATTTGTTTTTATCAAGTAGGCTTGGTAACTGCCATTTCGTCATTTCCTGTTGTCTCCATCATTAGAATCATTTTGATTTAAGACGCGAGAGTGCGAGAGCAATAATAGTTGTTTAAACCGTGGTTAATATCAAATTTGTCCACTATTAACACCTCTACAATATATTTTGTAATTATTATTAAAGCAATAATTACATATTTTTCGTAATTATTTCAATCAAGTTACCTTTGCTTGGATATCTGGCAACATAACATTATTTTGTTTTTGTCAGGTAGACTTGGCTTGGTAACTGTCATTTCGGATTAAAAATGGAGGTAAACAATGAAATATTTTGACAAGAGGGAAAATTGGTATTAAAGATTAAAGCTGGCAGAGCAACAAACACTTTCTTCCGTGATTAGTGCTAAGTGACATTGTCTTGTACCTATCTTGTGTATTTATTCGTTTTTGTGCCGTGAAGTCCAACTTAATCCTGCTTCCGGTCTGCCGTGAATTTTACCTTTTCTGGTAAGTATGGCGCTAAATATTATTTATTCATACATTTATTATATATTCACGTGAATTTCGTGTCAAAAATGTGAAAGTGGTTAATGCCCGAGAAACGGAGGCGCCCTCTAATGAAACTACAAATCTTAATCAGTTCTGGCCGAATACCAGGAGCGTTGCTACTGCGGTATCATCGCAGCAATGATACGGAGCCGCCGAGGTTGAGGGCCCCGCGACCGTATGTTAAAAACGTTTATCCACACCCACCACTAATAAAATCATCAAATTTATCAATAATTGTAGTCCACATCCAACATCTAATATTAAAAATGATAATAAGAACATTATTCAATCGATTTCTAAACCATATCGATAAAATCCCATTCCTAATGAATAAATAAATAATAAAATTCGCAGCCACAGCTTTAAATTTAATTGTCTCCCGCCACGGGAAAATACCGAATTGTCTGAATTTCGTGTGCGTGTCGTTAAAGTTCTGGTTTTTCATTTGTCACATTTCGATTAACTACAATTATTAACACCGACACATTGACACTGGAGTAGGGTTGCCTAGTTTTCCACGAGCCAAGGGAGGACTTTATTATAAAGCATTTTTTTCTTTCCATTTTTGCCATCTCCGACCTCATAAATCAACTTCTTGGCCTTTTTTTCGCCGAAAGCCGCGTTTCTCTATTTTTTTTTTAATAAGTTTATTTTTTCTTATTTCGTTTTTTTTTCAAGTTTTTCCATTTTTTCGAAAAATTTTGGATATCCGGGGAGAGTGGGGGTATAATTCCCTTACCCACAGATGACCCCGAAAAACGGGGTTATCGAAACGGTGTCATCTCTTGCCAGATTTTCGATCCGAGGCTCCGTTGGAGAGATATCGACCAAAAACGATTTTTTCCCAAAATCCCCCTTAAATTTAGGGCCTCGGCCCCCCCCCCCCCATATTGTCAAGGGTAGCCCCCCATGAGGCGCATCTACCATAAAAATTTGACCCCGTAGCTCTACCCTTTCTCCCGAATTTAATTATTTAAGTTTTTCCTTCTATTCCCCCTCCTGACTGAAAGGGTGGGTGGGGGTGTCCATTTTTTTTTGGATACCCTCGCTAAAGAAGTTTCACTTCAAAAATAAAATATATACTTGTCACCTGTACTTACTTGAATAACAAAAACATAGGTTAACTGGATGGTTAACTTTTAAAATG